>JAXRKP010001043.1:172500-175000 GCA_037039925.1 Doris montereyensis | reverse complement strand
CTGGGAGATATTCTGAGCATATATATATATATATATATATATATATATATATATATATATATATATATATATATATATATATATATAGAGAGAGAGAGAGAGAGAGAGAGAGAGAGAGAGAGAGAGAGAGAGAGAGGAGAGAGAGTGAGAGAGAGACAGACAGACAGACATACAGACAGAGGGAGATATGAGAGAGTGGGAGGGAGGGAGAGAGGGGAGCCAGAGAGAAGGAGAGATGAGAAAGAGAGAGGGAGAGAGAGAGAAAGAGGGAGAGAAAGAGAGAAAGAGGGAGATGGGGAGGAGGACAGGCTGGCTGACAGACAAAGACTAACTGAGGGACTGATTGACAACAGAGACATAATATCGTCTAGTCAGAAATACAGGCTGACTAGATCTAGATTTAGAGCTAGAGGTTGTTTATACTTTATTATAGAACAGATTTTTACTGACACAGTTATATCTAGATGTAGGTTAGATTCTAGACCTAGATCTAGATCTAGAAATTTAGATATAATCTAGATTCTAGATAGATCTAGATCTAGATCTCGATCTTTAAGATCTAATCTACTCTTACATATTATTCTAACCCCTACATAAACACTGTAAAAATCTCATCTAGATCTAGATTATTCCGAGACAATAAAGAAGATATTCAGCATTTATACCATCTAATGCGGATTGTGTTGCAAGCAAATTCAGGGCACTTCAAGTTGCAAAACAGCTGAGAATATAAACAATTGTGTTTATTTTTAGTAACACACCATCTTCAGCTGGAAGCCTCGTCGTCTGCTTGCCCTCGCGTTCGTCTGCTAGTCTTGGACATGCCTGAATGTCTAGATCTTCTCTTAGTTTGACCTTATTTGTGATTTTGATACATCAATCAACATATTGGGACAACGATTTTATAGGCCTACTTACCACACTGATCCACTGTATGGCTCTAAAAACAAAAGAATCCAAAACAGCCGTGTCAAAATCACAAAATCAAGACAAAGATCGGAGCACAGCACTCACTACTTTATATTATAGAACAGTGCGGATCTTTGTTTTCGTACCTTAGCCTGTTTTCTATTTCTATTTTTCGTCAAGAAGGTCACATGACTAAAGATGGAGGCTTGGACGAATGGCACGAAAAACATTTTTAAATAATTCATAAAAGTGAAACCGAAGATGAAAATAAACATATAGCCATATCTAGAGATACATCTAAAAGTGAGAAACATCAATTCACAAACGCAGATTCCCAACATTCAACCAACAAGTCATTGAATGTCAAACACAATAATATTATTCATTCAAACATATTATACAAGAAGGTCCACTTCGCTTCATATACTTTAAAGTCACTAGTTGTTCATGTAGCATCGGTGGTCTAGTGGTAGAATACTCGCCTGCCACGCGGGTGACCCGGGTTCAATTCCCGGCCGATGCAAGTTATTTTTTTCCTCTTTTTTTTAAATTTTATTTGTGGGCCGTGTAATAATTTGACACAAAGGCAGGATTTAATGCAACTTTCATCATTTCAACATTTTTTATTTGTCTTTCAATCTGATCATAGAACAATTATGCCTAACAATACAAGCAATGTGTTAGATTAAATATATTATTATTATGTAGGTCTATATTTGGGTTACTTTCGAAATACCCTTTCGAAATACCCTGTAGTCGAAACAGCTGATCGAAACTCGTCTTTTGAAGTTTTTGATTTTTTTGTTTCCACCATATGCAGTGATCTCAGGGTGATTTTTATTTATTTATAGGAAACAGCTAGATAGCTTAATCAATATGTAAAAGAATGTAAGGAAAAGCAGTATGATCTACCAGTAATGTCCTCCAACCGCCTACAGATTGGAGTAACATATTATTATCAATAATTGAATTGAATTGAATTGAATGCATTTTATTATCCACGAAGGAAATTTGTTTTTGTTATAGTGAATACATGCAACGTAGAACAATTATAGACTACACATACTATGACACATTTAGTTGTACGAGTAATTCATTTAATTTCAGCACAATAATGTAACACAATTATCATGGATCAATGTAAACATGACAGTAAGAAGAAAAAAAATGACAGTCACAGAGGTGATCATAATGGGTTTGATGAGGATGAATTTACAACGATGATGTTTGATGATGATGATGGTAATGATGATGCTGGTGGTCATAATGCTATGGAGCTAAAAGAAAGACACCATCTCCCGGAACAAAGAAAAGAGACACCACGGGTGAACAGAGATACACCAAATTATTCAAAGAGCCTCAAATCAAGATGGAGTTGATTGACAATCAAAGAAAGAAATCAAATCCGCTAACCCTGATGATGTCATCACAAAAAACCCATTAATGACTATCCTGACAGTTAGATCCATGTATGCACAGATGGGTCAGCTCTCAAAGCAATATCAAATGCAGGGTATGGTATCTGCATCCAATACCCAGATGGCACCTCTGATGAATTATCTGGGGCTTGCGGAGAAAAAATGTACCAACT
>JAXRKP010001043.1:145000-167500 GCA_037039925.1 Doris montereyensis | reverse complement strand
AGGGTTATATCCGAAACGTCACGTGCTTGTTCTGCCTTTATTGGTGGAGTCGTTACTTATTGTCGTTTTTCACCTTTGACTTCACTCCACTGTGGCTCATTTGTATTATTAATACTACTTCTAACTACATGTACTATTACTAATACAGGAGTCGCCGGACAAAACAGACTTCATAAAAGCACACTCTGTATAAATACGCGCCTTAATCTGCTGACCAAATTTTCTACTATATGATAGAAGTCTCCTCCTAAACAAACGGTATGCAGAAAAGCACGCTTTTTCCTGCAACAAAGGACGTGCGTTTATCCAGCGAATACTGTACTGCTACTACTACCACCACCACCACTACTACTACTACTACCATTACTACTTGTACTACTACATGTACTACATATACTACTAATACAACTACCACTACCACTACTACCATTGCTACTTGTACTACTACATGTACTTCTACTACCATTACTACTTGTACTACTACAGGTACTACTACCATCACTGCTACTACCACGACTACTACTACTACAACAACAACAACTACTATTACTACCATTACTACTAGTACTACTACATGTACAACATATACTACCACTACTACTACTGCTATTACTACTATCACCACTACTACAACTACTACCATTACTACTAACTAGTACTACTACATGTACTACATACACTATTACTACCACTACTTCTTCCCCTGTATGTACTACTAATACTATTACATCTGCTTCTACTACTAATATTACAATACAAAGGAGCCACAGTGGAGTGAAGTCAAGGGTGAAAAACGACAATAAATGACAACTACACCAATAAACCCAGTACACATACTACTACTTCTACTATTACTGCTGCCACTACTACTACTACTACTACTACTACATCTACAAGTAATAACAATGATAATAATAGCAATAAGAATAATATTAATAATGATAATAAGAACTACTGTATTAATTTATTTTCCAGCTCACTGATTCCTAATGCTAATGCTAATCAGAATAATTAAAATACATAATTGTATCACAACTGACCCACTGATCCAATTACTACTCATTAAGGTCACTGTGTTATTTAATAGTAATAATAGTTTTGTGGAAGACCTATGCTAATTCACTAATTGCTATACGGATGTTTATTTCTAATTTTATTATTCTCTGTCAACTAGTAAAAGAATATTTCAAAGCAAAGACTTTTGTCTCTTTATTTTTTATGACAGTGATAGTGACAGGTAGATGGATACGATAATGGAAAGGATGACGATGAGAAGGGAAACAGGTGCAAATAAATACTTCCTGGACAGGAGGCTAGTCTGACACATGATGTTGTTACTCCCAGTCCCAAGCTAGTGCTTGTACCTCTTTGCACCTGGGGCAGTGGGGGAAATTAAATGCATGTTAAATGTCTTTCCCAAGGAACATTTATCACTCATGTTGTCCGTGACCAAACAGAGTACATTTTTTTGCCCAAGAAAATAACCCCCCGAAATGCCTAAAATGGGGCTCGAACCCAGTATCTCTGGGTCACAATGCAATGCCTCTAGCTATTCGGCCATCTCATTCCCATCTACCATATACAATGCAGTAGTCGATGGATAAAAGTACACTCTGCATAAACACACGCCTACATCTGCTGACGGAAGTTTTACTCTATAATAAAAATATAAACACATGCGTTTATCCGGCGACTACTGTATACATGTACATATGTTTATACAGTGCTACTGCTACCAGGGTGATGTCAGAAAAATGGTAGCACTAGTAGTAGTAGTAGTAGTAGCAGCAGAGTGGTAGTAGTAGCAATAGTGGTAGTAGTAGTAGTAAAAGTAGTAGTAGCAGTACTAACAGTGGTAGTAGTAGTAGTACTAGCAGTAGTTGTAGTAGTACTAGCAGTAGTAGTATTAGTAGTAGCAGTAGTAGTAGTAGTAGTAGTAGTAGTAGTAGTAGTGGTAGTAGTAGTAGTTGCAGTAAGTAGTAGTAGTAGTAGTAGTAGTAGTAGTAGTAGTAGTAGTAGTAGTAGCAAAAGACAACTAGTGAGGCAAGGGCATGTCGGAAGCCAAGGTAATGATACATTACAAGATAATATGAAAGCCCCATAGGAACAAAGACAGACAAATACAAGGAAGACAGAAAAAAATCCTGGCCATCATGGGGATCGAACCCATGACCTCTGCTGTGTCGGTACTCATCGCCTCACCATGAAAATAAGCGTGCTACCAACCAAGCTAATTACGGGAGTGTAGTGAGCTCGGTTTCAATGACCCGACACGACCTCGTTGTAGGTGACTTGTTGAATGTGACGTTTTTTTACACAAAGAGACTGAAGGAGGAAAAAGGGGGATTACTATTGGCCTCGTCGTAGTCGACATTTCATTGAGTGGGATCTCGGTGGATGCGGCTCCCGCTGCACAGTAGTGTGGATATTGAGCAATATAAGTTATAACTATTAATACTATTATTGCCACCAGCAGTAGCGCTCACGTCACCAACTGCCCATACATTCCAAAGAACTAAGACTAAGACCAAGAGTAAGACATTCACTCCACTTTCACTTTCAAAACAAAACTGAGAAAGACTGCATAACATTTAATAAAATATACTTAAGTAATTGTAATATATAATTAATAATACACAGAAAAAATATAACTTAGTGTAACAAGTGTATGGCCATCTTTGTGTAAACGGTTTATTTCTCTTCAACAAAAATCATAAACATATGCCTGTAATCAGGCTCAGCTATTTAAGTTGCCTCGTGTCTTAAGAGAAGATGGAGGTGGATAGAACATATTCTAAGGAACTGAAAGACGAAAGGGAACACCCCAAAGACTGCCTTTGAAGGGAAAAGAAGATGTGGCAGGTCAAAGACAACTTGGAGACCTACAGTAGAGAATGAGATAAAGGCCTGGGATGAAATCTGGAATTCCCTAAAGACGCTTGCCAGAAAGAGAAAGATGGAGATCGTTCATTGCTGCTCTAACTACATGCCAACTGGCATAATGGGCAGTAAGTAAATGTCTTTGTCACTGTTACAGCCGTAACCCTTTGAACCAGAGAACGACCTAAAACATTGTGAGCCTCTTCGTGTCTACATATCGAATGCACTGTGAAGATCGCTAGGTCACTTAGGTTGGTTGTATTCATTTATGTCCCGAGAGCTGATCTAAACGTTAACGAGCGCCTGCGTTCATGTATATCAATCACAATGTGAAGGTCGCGGAGGTTACTACGGCACTTATTTTAGATGAATTCTATATTTAGCTTGACCAATCAGCACAAGATGCTGACATGTGCTAAATATGCTCAGGAGCTTAGGTGTTAGGGAAAAGTAAGGTTGAGGGGCTCAGAGTTCAAAGAGTTAAGTGGCTAAATTGTAAATTGTGAAATTGTGCAGTACAGGTCTTGTAATGTACCGCTGGTGCCTGTAGAAGAGAGGCAAGCAGAACTGTTTACAAATCAATGCATTGCCTGCTTAATATACAAAGTAAAATTCCTTTAACGCCATTACGGTCCGTAGAGTCAAAGTTTATCCTGGTTTCTATAGCGTGAAGCGGAACAGGTGATAATAATCCTCCTGGACATCAGGACGCTAGTCTGATACAGTTTTAACCACTAGTGCCTGTACCCATTTTGAACCTGGGTCGAGTGGAGAAAATGTGCGTTAAGTGTCTTTCCTAAGGAACACAACATTGGGCCTCGCTTTGCCAGGATTTGAACCAAGGACGTCACGATTCCCAGTCTGGCAGACTAACCCCACTGCCATCGACGCCACAGTTAATACAAATGTAGTTAGTTTCTTGTCAAAGTCATTTTCTGGTCTTGCGCCATCTTTCACTCATTCTTCAGTGCTTCTTCCATTCTTCATTACTAACGCTTGCTTCATTGTGCGAAACACAAAGAAACCTAATTAATGTTTATGGAATCTGTCCATTGACAGATTGCTTCTCTTGAAACACTCCATGAACACTGTACGAGACAGCGGTTTCCGATTCATTTCCGCACATTTCGATACGTAGTCCCTGAAGACTTCGGCCAGATTTTTGAAGCGTGGTTCAAGACAGGCTTTCTCCATCGTCTGCCTGCAATAATGCGATGCTGGTATTGTGCCAAGTTTGTCAAAAAATTCAGTTTGTAGGAAAACTTTGTCATCTTCACTTCGATTGTAATAAACGGAACGCGGAGCCACAGATTCCGTGTGACAGAGAAGGAAATCACCAGAACAGCTTCAGAATAAACCATTGAGTCAGGGCTGTGGTGTTGAGGAACATACTTTTACACACTGAAAGAACGTCACCAGAAGTCTTCATAAGATGAAATTGTAGTGTCCACAGTCGGTTACTAGAGTCAGCATTTTCCTTCTTCGACGGACAGATTTTCGTTGAATGAGGCTGTTTATGAAAGCTCTCTTTGCACTTTCGGATAAAGTCAAACGTAATTGAATATTGCCCGTCTGTCTTCGTAAGTCAATTCCCGGCACTTCGTTGTCCTTGATTGGCAGGAGCAAGCGTCTCCCCATCTCACGAGCAGGAACTTCTTTTCCTCTTTGGGTGACATAACTCTGGCCCTTTCGTGAAGTTCCTTTCTTTTGTTCTGAATCCAGTCTCTTGGGTCTTTTTTGACGTTTTAGAGCTGTGTGTGTTGTTTCTTCGTCAGCTGACGCATCTGGAAATGAAATATATACATATATGAGGGAGTCGAAGGCAAAAACCACTACATTTCCAAAAAAGAAGATGAGTTAAGAAAATCAATTATTTCTTCCCCAAGTTCTACATGAAACCCAATCAATCGGATACTGCCTGTGTACTATTGTTCTTATGCTTGTATATATCCTGTGTACATTAATAAAAACAATTCTGTGAAGTCATGGTTTATGAAACCCAGGTGCAAAACCAGACATGCCCCAAAATTGTCTTAATTTAAATTGAGTAATGGATCTTTCCTTCATTTTCCAGCCTTGTTTGTTGATTTGGGTGTTTCCTTGAGGCCATCTACTGTGTTTAAAATTTCAATGGCGACAGTGGTGTTGTCTTCATCACCTACAGTCGCCAATTTTGAAAAACAGCATTCATGTGACAAAACACTCGTTCCTGAATTTTCTCCTAGGATATGTCTAGTTTTAACCAGGAACCATATAGGGCATATCGCTTTATGAAAGAAAATGCAATGTTTATAGCCGAACAATTAATAGGATAAATAGCCAGTTTTGAACAAAAATGATTTCATCATCAGAAGACACTTCATTCAAATTATGAGATGTTGAAAAAAAAAACCGCACAATGTGTGAAAGTGGTGCATAGTGGGTTTAGCATCTCACCCCCTCATGACTCATAGTCATATATATGTATTTATATATCGTCGGTTTAAGTCTCTAACCACGTAAGTTGGGTAAATAAAATTTTACAGGAGAGAGCCAAAAAAAAAACTAATTGATATATTTTATTACATTACTGAATATGTATGTTTTTAACCGTCGTTTGATTATTCCTATGCCTAGAAATAAATTTGATAGAAAAGCCTTTTAAATAAGCCTAAAAAAATTGACTTGCGTGCATTTTTGAAAGCTCTACATGTAAGTCAATATCGCGCGTTTCTCGGTTGTCGCTCAGGTCAGGAAATGAAACTATAATCGTGTACATCCACGCACTAGGTTTTTGCCCAATTTCTATAATCGTGTACATCCACACACTAGGGTTTTTGCCCAATTTCTACAATCGGGTACATCCAATTTCTATAATCGTGTACATCCACACACTAGGGTTTTTGCCCAATTTCTATAATCGCGTACATCCATACACTAGGGTTTTTGCCCAATTTCTATAATCGTGTACATCCACACACTAGGGTTTTTGCCCAATTTCTACAATCGTGTACATCCACACACTAGGGTTTTTGCCCAATTTCTATAATCGGGTACATCCAATTTCTATAATCATACATCCACACACTAGGGTTTTTGCCCAATTTCTATAATCGCGTACATCCATACACTAGGGTTTTTGCCCAATTTCTATAATCGTGTACATCCACACACTAGGGTTTTTGCCCAATTTCTATAATCACATACATCCACACACTAGGATTTTTGCCCAATTTCTACAATCGCGTATATCCAATTTCTATAATCGTACATCCACACACTTTTTTTGCCCAATTTCTATAATTGCGTACATCCAATTTCTATAATCGCGTACATCCACAAGCTAGGGTGTTTGTTCAATTTCTATAATCACGTACATCCATATGTTAGGGTGTTTGGCCAATTTCTATAATCGCGTACATCCACAGGTTAGGTTGTTTGTCCAATTTCTATAATCGCGTACATCCACATGTTAGGGTGTTTGTCCAATTTCTATAATCGCGTACATCTCCATGTTAGGGTGTTTTTGCCCAATTTCTATAACCACCGTAAATCATATCTACGCCGTCACACTACAAGCAGAAAACCTAAGTTTGTAAGCTCTAACCACGTGATCGCACATCCGTGCCTCACTCTTGACATACGTGTTTAGAGTTTCATAAAGCTGTGACCAATTGAAAGCCATGTTTAGAGAAGATGAATAAAAACACCTTTTCCATTTGGTCAAATGTCTCTATGTGTCACATATAAGGTGGAGTATGCCATTCTAAGGCTGTGTAAGAGGAAAAAAAACGTGTTACTGAAGAAATGAGGGATGTACGCGTTTAGAGAATTACATCGACAATATATGATGTGATAATGCATAGGTCCCAACCCCATAGATAGAAAAGCAGACCCTGACGTCTGATTTATTTAACCGATGCCCCATGCAATATTCCAGAGATCATTGATAAATAAGTGCAATAATGAAATTTTGACCATACGTATAACTTTGAAAGCATAATGGCCTTTATTTACAATGTTTAAAAAATGCAAATTGATGGATGGAGAATAAACGATTTATGATAAGTTGATGAATGTGTATGAAGTTAAGCTGATTTGTCTTTAACCGTTGTTGTATATCGTTTCACAGCACAGTCTATTTACTCATCTTTGTGTCTTTATATTATGTATTTCTCCTAATAGTCTACCCATTTAATGATAAACTTAAGTTAAATTTGTTTTTAATATTATTAAATACAGTGATGTATTCTACTGTTTTTCAAACGGAAATTGTGACAGCATCAATATAATTTCCTTCGTTTTAAAGGATCAATAAAGATGATTGAATTGAATAAAGCACCAAAGAGCGTAGAGAAGTAGAATGACAATTCACCATTTCTGCACACAGCCCACCGGTAGACGTCTCTTTTCATAGCCCGATCACGCAGACTCCTGAACTTGATCTTGCCCAAGCAAGTTGTTCTATGGGGGATGAGAAAGAAACATGAATGAATTATTACATATATTATATGTACATGATTGGAGAAGATAAAAAACAAACAAACGAGATAAAATGTGTGTTGTGTATGAATACCATCGTAGACATGAAATTTGTGTTGTATACGAATACTATTGTAGACATGAAATTTGTGTTGTATACTTAATACTATTGTAGACATGAAATTTGTGTTGTATACGAATACTATTGTAGACATGAAATTTGTGTTGCATACGAATACTATTGTAGATATGAAATTTGTGTTGCATACGAATACCATTGGAGACATGAAATTTGTGTTGCATACTGAATACCATTGTAGACATGAAATGTGTGTTGTACGAATACCATTGTGTAGATATGAAATGTGTGTTGTATACGAATACTATTGTAGATATGAAATGTGTGTTGTATACGAATACCATTGTAGATATGAAATGTGTGTTGTATACGAATACCATTGTAGATATGAAATTTGTGTTGTATACAAATAACATTGTAGACATGAAATTTGTGTTGTATACTAATACCATTGTAGATATGAAATGTGTGTTGTATATGAATACTATTGTAGATATGAAATTTGTGTTGTATACAAATACCATTGTAGATATGAAATTTGTGTTGTATACGAATACCATTGTAGATATGAAATGTGTGTTGTATACGAATACCATTGTAGATATGAAATGTGTGTTGTATACGAATACTATTGTAGATATGAAATTTGTGTTGTATACAAATACCATTGTAGACATGAAATTTGTGTTGTATAATGAATACCATTGTGGACATGAAATGTGTTGTTGCATCTGAATACTATTGTAGACATGAAATTTGTGTTGCATACGAATACTATTGTAGACATGAAATTTGTGTTGCATACGAATACTATTGGAGACATGAAATGTGTGCTGCATATAAATACCATTGTAGACCTGAAATTTTGCGTTGTATACGAACACCATTGTAGATGTGAAATTTATATATAACTTACTGTTCATGGAAATTGAAGTTATTGTAACAGACCAAAACCACCCACTAACACCACAAATAAAAATGTCCAAACGCTCCAAAAGGCCTATATTCATTTTTATGCCATAAAAAATATATATAAAAGATCATTCTTACCATCATCTGTAAAATTATTATCATTACCATCATCAGTTTCATTATTATCACCGCTCTTTTGAACATTATTCATTGCAATCACCATGTTTACATGTATTAGAAGAATGTTAATTCTTTGCTGTTATATTATACACGTTTTTTATCTCGTATTGCTTAAATGTGTGTAAGCTGTTTGTGTGTGAAGAATAATTTATTTATATAGTAAAAATGTGTTGTATGTCATATTATTCTATTGAAGGTATTGTAACACCATTACAGTGTGCCACTTTTGGACAATAAACTTGCATCTTATCAAGTTTTCTGGTTCCTTTGGGAAGGAGGACTCAGTAGTAGTTCAGTGGCAAGGTATCGGCCTCTCAATCTAAACGTTTTCTCAAATTGTTTTTTTAGTAAACCCCCCCCGGTATCTAATTACAAGTCCTTTTTCGTCTCTATTAGTCAGAGAATTCTGTCTTTTCTTTCTTCTCCGGGCATGATGGTCCTTTAGTCTTAAGATCTAACATAGGTTTTAATTTTAAGTGCTTCCGTGTTGCGTTTCTTTTCTTGAATTAAGTGCATCTTTATCAGGTAGTTTCTGGTTTTAAAAAAATACAAAAATTATTGGCATTTCTTTATTTAATTTTCTTCTTTTGTTGTTGGGCATAATTATCCTTCAGCTTTAGACCTAATAATAGATTTCAAACGCATTCATTCTGCATTCAGTTTTTGATTTGAGCGAATCTGTAGCAGATTAATAACCACTTTTGTAAAAACTATAAAAATCATGGCATCTCTTTTTTTTTCTCGCTCATTTGATCGCCGGTAGATCTACAGGTTATAAATGAAACTAACATACATAAATACAATTTTCAACATCTTAAATCAATCGAATTGAAAAGCCCCATGCACCTTTGCACACAATTTTGAGCGATATGAAGATTAAAAAATTTCACTCTGTGCACGTTTAAGTTAAAGATCCCTCTTAAATGTTGAATATGGGCAAAACCAAAAAAAACAAACTTTCAAAACCCCCGAAATCACCTTAAAATGCTGAATGTGGGTAAAATCAAAAACAAACAGACCTCGCAGAGATCATCAGGTTCAGATTTGATGCAGTAGACGGGTGCGTGACTCGATCCATAACTCTCTCCCACTTGATGGGCTGTCAGTCACACCGTTGACACGTGAATTGATCTCCTGTGCTGGTGAATTTAAAGAAGAACACAAAGTGGTTTTCCCAAACTCTTCACTCAAAAGACTTGAATAAAAAAAACATCAGCTAGCCTAACTTTTGCGCTGACAAATTTTGAAACTTCTCTAGTAACAAAGTAAGGAGGACGCTCTTCCTTGTGCATGGCTCTGTTGTGTGTTTCCAAACGCTCCGTGCCATAAGTCATAAAGTCACACGACATTCTGCAAACAAAACAAGGGTCTTTGTCCAAAATGTCTTTTCCACTTGAAGAAGAAGAAGCAAATTCAAGTTTCAAATCAGTTCCGCGTCCGTCGCCAAAGTTTCCAAGGCATGCGACCTCCGACTCTGATAATTTATTCAACGCACAAGAGGAACACTTGATTGTGTGCACATCCCTGTGTCGTGTTGAGTCATGCGACTGTGTATGGGCATACACTTCTACTCGAAAAGATGGATTTTCTGAGATAACAATACACCAATCATTCGTCTCCTCAGGGGAATGTGTAAATTTCTGAGCCACAGCCGCCACGTCTAAGTCCATTTTCTCTCTCGATACGGGAAGCCGCCGTTCTTCCAACGAACACGACATCAATCTGGTGAGAGAAGAAAAGTGCAATATAGTTAAGGGATATGCGGGTTATGAAACTTTTTTTTAATTTTGACTTTTTTTCGGTTAATTAATTCAATTCAATTCAATAAAACTTTTATTGTCCTCATAAAGGCACATCATCTTCAGCAAGTTATTCACATATGTTATCAGTGTATGGAAACATGAGCTTATATGGTGTTGTTTACTTGGTTCCCATTCAGTATCTAAAGAGTCATGTTAGGTTTTTTTTCTTGATATTTTGGACAGTTTAAAAAAATTAATTTAAAAAATTAACATAATCGTTTATATGCAAAAATGGCATTTTTATTACAAAATTTTTTCTTAAAAAGTTTACAAGATCAAAAAAAAACTACGTAATTCTATTAACATTGACAAGAGGAACTTGTGTGCCAAATATAATACAAATCTGTCTGTAAATGACGGAGGAGATATAATTTTAGTGTGAAAAATATACATTTCGAGATAACTGCAAGCAAAGAAATGAAAAGAATATAACATTTACAAAGCAAACGCTTCAGGCGGGTTACCCTACTTGTAGCAGCTCCTACTCTTTCGACAGTCTCTGGCATTGTTACTAATGTAAAGAGGATTGTAAATCTAGGTTTAGAATTTTTCCTCTATTCCTATATACATGCAACGCGTACCTTCCAGCTTTTATGTCACTCAGCATTAGGTCAAATCGGCGTGCAGTGTTCGTGAGAAGCCAAGCGAAACAACTGGTGTTGCCACATTGGCAATTAGCTGCCAATAAAGGGGTTTTCAGTACCATCTTCTCAGTCGGTGTTAGGGTAATTTATATTTACAAACAAATTTGACTGTCTTTTACCTACCCTTGCCTACAAAATATTTTATAAAACAAAAACCTCCACATCATATGGATATTTTTCTGCCATAAACTTGTAGATAAATGATTGTTCTACCCGAATATGCAAAGAACAAAAAGTCACAGTTAGGTCCAAACTCACCAATCCAGGTGGCATCCCCCCCCCCCCCCCATCCTTAACAAATAAGATTTATAATAGAGACTAAACCAAAGCAGATGGCATAAAAAACTAAGATAGAAATAAATGAACTCAAGTGGATTGGGCATGTAAACAGAATGAATGATAAAATAAGAGTAAAGCTAAATCACTGTATACCAGATGGCAGGCCTTGGAGAAAGTGGGACAAAGATTATATATGAGGCACTAAAGCAAAAACAATTTAACCTTCACAGTATATTATCACAGTCACAGAAGGAAACTGAAAATGTTAGGACAGGGTAGCTTGTCCAGAGAAAGATCATTTTAAGTATCTAAACCCATATATCAGAGGGTAGAATGGGGAGGTGATAAAGAAAGAAACAAAGTTAAAATATATATATATATATATATGTTATTATAATGATCTTCTGGGCACGATTTGCAGGAAACCAATTTGTTCAATCTCGTGCCTATCTCTATGACATTACATGCCACCACTTGCAGGACAGATAACTCTCTAATAACTGAAAATTAAAATTACAGGGGAGATGCTGGTGCCTGTTAATTGTAATAACATTAAGGAAGTGGGTACATGTATCACAAAATCGGGACATGGAAGCATAATAAGTTGATGTCCCACAGAGATCAAAATACTTCAGCGCATGCAGGCACATTGGAAGAGGAGCTGTCACATTGTCAGTAGGTAGTCCGAACTAAAATAGAACTTTGCTTCCTGGGAAATTAGAAATACCTAAAATAATTTTTATAGGACAATTTTAAAACGAAGTTACGCATTTTTAATTCTTGAAAATTTGGTAAATTTTTCAATTGGCCCAAAACACCAAATTTAAGCTCCTTCATCTTACTTACATTTACATATATATAAATGATCACTCACGAAACTCACGCTTTTTTTTTTTACTTGAAGTCATGAATGGAACAAGCCCAATTTTTCACGGCTCTCCGAAAGAACTTTTTATCGATAGATCTAGGTAAAAAAATGCAAAATTTGCCAAATTGGCGTAATTTGTTTCTACACACTGAATCAACGACACACACTGCCCAAGCCGAACGACTCAGTCAGTCTTTGCTGGGTTTCGGTTGAGGAAACGTTAACCAAAGTACTTTTAGCATGTTTACTCAATAGTTGAAATTAATGACACTTGTATTTTTTGTGTCGTGTATTATTGGAAGATTGAATGGGCTTTCTAGTAGTGTGCTTATTTTTTCTGATTTTTAAAATGTAAGTTGCTCTACGGAGCGTTTAAAAACTTTAAAAACCTTGGATAAGCTCTTAACTTTGACATTGCCAGGAGTGATGGGTATCGTTGTAACGCTTATTTTTAGCACACAACCTGATTCGACCGATAAGAGTCAACTATCATTCATTGAGCAAGCACCGAACGCGAGGAGAGGTCTTTGCAAGTTGTTTTTCCCCCGGCTCGCCACTGGCTGTTCCCTCTGATCACCCTTGTTTACTATGATGAGTGAGTGAGAGCACATTATCCTATTAATATTACACATTCCCTATCACATCACACATAGATCTAGATCTAGTTGGGAAGGGCTTGATGAATAGACTCTATAGAGGTTTCCAGTGGTGTTTAGTAAGATATATTACATTATTACATTGTAGAGAGGAGAGCGGACAAGGTGAAGATTACCTAGATTCAACTGGGGCTGTGATGGACGCTTGTCTCATCCGCCTGGTCGTCGTCGACTAAAGACTAAAGTTAAAGACAAGCAGATTTGAATGAATTGCAAATCATCCTCATCTTTCTTTTAGTCCCTAACATTTTAACAATTTAGATTTAGGGATGAAAGAGACAACTTACATTTCATCACAGAGCCAGGCTTCGTTTTAAAAATGAAAAATATTTTTTACACAATATGTGGCTGATATATTATTCAGTCTGGATTGAATGGATGGGAGAATTTTCAAAGGACCCTCCAGTTTCATTTCTTGTGATGATGCTCTCATTTATTCGAGGAAAATAGAAATCATACGCACCAGAAGGAACTAACTCTATAAATTTATCACAAATAATTAATTATTTATACGACATGCATTATGTAAGTTAAATTTAGAACTTGCAATAATAATTACGCTATAAAAACCAAAAACTCCACGAATATTTTGGGACTACGTGATAGGGACTTGGATGACAGTGCCATGAAGAACATTCTTTAATCGTTTCCTCATTAAAATATAATATTATTATTAATCTTAAATTAGGCTACTTTCTTTAATATTGTAATGATATCTAAGTCCTGCAGATCACAGAGGAGGAACACACAAGGAAAAGAAATAAAGTCCACTTCACTTTCGAGTATACATGAAAGTTTGATTTGATTTAACTTTTTCACATCCACTGCTAAGAGGAAGAAGAAGAAGAAGAAGAAGAAGAAGAAGAAGAAGAAGAAGAAGAAGAAGAAGAAGAAGAAGAAGAAGAAGAAGAAGAAGAAGAAGAAGAAGAAGAAGAAGAAGAAGAAGAAGATGAACAGGAACAAGAAGAAGAAGAAGAAGAAGAAGACGAAGAAAGAAGAAGAAGAAGAAGAAGAAGAAGAAGAAGAAGAAGAAGAAGAAGAAGAAGAAGAAGAAGAAGAAGAAGAAGAAGAAGAAGAAGAAGAAGAAGAAGAAGAAGAAGAAGAAGAAGAAGAAGAAGAAGAAGAAGAAGAAGAAGAAGAAGAAGAAGAAGAAGAAGAAGAAGAAGAAGAAGAAGAAGAAGAAGAAGAAGAAGAAGAAGAAGAAGAAGAAGAAGAAGAAGAAGAAGAAGAAGAAGAAGAAGAAGAAGAAAAAGAAGAAGAAGAAGAAGATAATTTGATATCTTGTACAGCTTATTGTTCTACTCTCCTCTATGACAATGAAACCCGACCTTAGACAATAAGGAATACAATAGAGTACAGGCAGCTGAAATGAAATACCTAACAAGAGTAGCAGGAAAACTAAAAGAGACAAAATCAGAAAAAGAGGCATTAAAGCAAAGAAATTTAACTTTCACAAGGAAACAGAGAATGTGAGGACAGGGCCGCTTGAAGAAAAATCATTTCAGGCATCTAAACCCATACACCTGAAGGTAAAATGGGAGCTGATAAAGAAAGAAGGTATTTTCGTTTACACAATAAAAAGCAAAACAATTTAGGGCTTAAAAGAGGAGGGATTTTGTTGAACTGTAGGAAGGGAACAAGAAATGTAAATAATGTTGGCCCCTCGTGTAATTATAAAGGAGAAGAGAGGTTGATATTGATAGACGGATAGAGGATAGGGAGAAAGTTGTTAAAAGTATGAACATTATTTTGCTGAGGAGGGTGTTAGGTCTGGCATAGAACACTTCCGTATATAAAGTTCAGGGTTGTATTCGCAAGCAGTGTTCGAATTAGTTTATCATGATCTTTTTTTAGAAAATTTCCCAAGACGATTGTTACTTTTGTTCGGCACATTAGTATTATTATCGTGTCGTATGCTGAACTCATGTTAATTCCTAGTCGAGCAAATTTTTCTTTCTATTTTTACGTTCTTGCTTTCACTTTCAGCCATCCACGAGTCCACACTATGTCCCTACTCCCTAGTGTTTCTGTTTTTTTTTCTGAATCCACTTTGAGACGGGGATAAATACTTCTCAATCTCACCTTTGGTTTTATTCTGTTTAGTGTGAGTATACAAATAAGCTTACGTAAGGTGGATAGCAGTACGATTGGTCTCAGATTTTGAACTGATCCTTTCTTTTTGTTTGGCTTGTTTAAATGATATTATTAATCTTCCCGATCTGATATGAAGTTGATCTCTTTCAACAAACATTTCGTTAAAACATGTTATAGATCTAGATCAATAATTATGGATCTGTGTACTTCTCTGACAATTATTGACAGAAGATATAACACAGTTTCTTATGACAGAAATAAGATTCAAGTGTGTATGTAAATTCATGCATATTATTATGTAATCAAAAGCATCATAATATGAATATTTGTGACGATTGTGATATGTTCACGGGGCAGTGGACAGGTAAGCGCCTGTACGGGGAGTAGATGATCCCGCCCTCCACGAGTCTCCTGCTGCCTTGCAGGTCGGTCTTGGCTGACCAAAGGCTAAGGGAGTTAACCCTGACAGAAAATAACAATCTGCTGCCTTGCAGGCTGGTCTTGAATGACCAAAGGCTAAGGGAGTTAACCCTGACAGAAAATAACAAGGTCTGGTAGGGGGCCTCAAGGTGGCAACCTCACCATGTACCTAGGGTACAGTGGGCTAATCCCTGCTTATCCAAAATCTAACTGATGCAGAGAAATAAATATAATATACCCGGCTTGAACTTTCAACGACGAAAATGGAAACGAACACGGACTGTGATTTTTGGAACATGTTTAGGCAATAAATGGAAAAGAGTTAAAATTAGTTGAAGAAATGGAAAAATTCAAAGTAGACATTTTGGCTATTACAGAAACAAAGAAAAAAAGACAAGGAATAGAAAATGTGGGACCAAATAATACTTTAATCTTCTCAGAAATAGATGTCAAAGATAGAGCTAGAGCAGGAGTAGGCCTAGGTCCATAAATGGCAAGAAAAGCTACTAGAAAGCTGGAAATTTATAAGCCACAGCTATTAGAGGTAAATATTAAACCAAAAGGAAGAGAAATTAAATTATTAATAGCTTATGGATCAAACGAAGACGCCACTAAAGAAGAAAAAGATACCTTCGAAAACGATTTACAAAGAGCTGCAGATAATCTTAAACAAAATGGTTTTAAGAGATTTAAAGGCTAGAGTAGGCAACAATATAGAAACATCAGGAGGAGTAATAGGTAAAAAAGGAGAGACAACAACTTCTCCAAATGGAGAGAAACTAATAGATTTTTGCCTAAAGAATAACATGAAAATAACCAACACCTTTTTCCTTATAAAGATATCCACAAATATACAAGAGTAAATGAAGACAGGTGTGAAAAGTCAATTATAGACTACATAATAGTTAGCAGCTCCCTTTTTTTACAGTACATTGGATGCAAGAGTAAATAGAGGAGCAGACATATTTAGTGATCATCACCTAGTGATTGCCAAAATGAGATTACTGACTGAAGAAAACAAACAGAAAAGGAAAGAGAAGAAAGCTACTGAACTCAAAATAGAGGAACTAAATAAACCAATAGTAAAAGAGATGTACCAATCTAGGATAAAAAAAGATTTACCAGTGAAAGACAGATGGATCTCAATGATAGCACAATAGAAGAAAAGTGGCAAATGTATAAAAAAACACTCCTCACTTGTACTGAAGAGGTCTGTGGTAGGAAACAAATTAAAGGAGATGGGAAAAGAACGGCATGGTGGAATGAGAATGTCAAAACTAAGATCAAAGAAAAGAAGGATGCCTGGAAGAAATACTTGCAATCAAAGAGACCAGAGGATAGGATAGATTACGTGAATAAAAGAACTATCGCCAAAGAGGAAGTTAGGAAAGCAAAACAGGAACAATCGCAAGAAAGCTAAGAAAGGAAATCAAAAGCTGTACTGAGGGACGATGAAGAGCATGAGAAAGACCGAAGCATGCCCAATACGAGAAATTAAGAATGCCAAAGTAGAAATAATGAAAGAAGACAGCGAAATCATGGAAATATGGAGAAAGCATTTTCAAGAATTACATAATCCCCTTCAGAACGTATGAGACAACGAATAAAGATCAATTAGTAAGAGTGACAAGTAATCGAGAGAAGACAGCCGAAGACGTAAATATATCAATGGAAGAAATCCAAACAGCTATAAGAAAAGTGAAATTAGGAAAAGCCCCAGGAGCAGATCATAGGAAGACTCTATAAACTCTAAGGAAAACTCTACAAACTCTTAGGAGACTCTACAAACTCGAAGGGAAACTCTACAAACTCTTAGCGAGACTCTACAAACTCTTAGGGAAACTCTCTACAAACTCAAAGCGAAACTGTATTAACTCAAAGGGAAACTACAAACTCTTTAGGGAGACTCTATAAACTCGAAGGAAACTCTATAAACTCTTAGCGAGACTCTACAAACTCTTAGGGAAACTCTACAAACTCAAAGCGAAACTGTATTAACTCAAAGGAAACTACAAACTCTTAGGGAAACTCTATAAACTCAAAGGGAAACTCTATAAACTCAAAGGGAAACTCTATAAACTCAAAGGGAAACTCAATAAACTCTTAGGAAAACTCTATAAACTCTTAGGAAAACTCTATAAACTCAAAGGAAACTCTATAAACTCTTAGGAAAACTCTATAAACCTCTTAGGAAACTCTATAAACTCAAAGGGAGACTCTATAAACTTTAGGAAAACTCTATAAACTCAAAGGAAACTCTATAAACTCAAAGGGAAACTCAATAAACTCTTTGGGAAACTCTATAAACTCAAAGGAAACTCTATAAACTCAAAGAAACTCTATAAACTCAAAGGAAACTCTATAAACTCAAAGGGAGACTCTATAAACTCAAAGGGAGACTCTATAAACTCAAAGGGAAACTCTATAAACTCAAAGAGAAATCTATAAACTCAAAGAGAAACTCTATAAACTCAAAGGGAGACTCTATAAACTCAAAGGGAAACTCTATAAACTCAAAGGGAGACTCTATAAACTCAAAGGGAAACTCTATAAACTCAAAGGGAAACTCTATAAACTCAAAGGAGACTCTATAAACTCAAAGGGAAACTCTATAAACTCAAAAGGAGGACTCGACTACGACTCGAAGGGAAAATTCGACTAGGCGATACTCCCCTGAGACTGAGAGAAAGAAAACGCATGGTCGTATAGAGCAATCACTCCACTGAAGTGATCACAAGTTAATGCTAACGTATTGTGCATAATAATGTAAAGATGGAACATTGTTAAAAAAAATAATGTATTATATGATATAAAATCGATAGGTTTAACAAACACACAAATACACACGCTCCAATTAAGTGGAACCTTCTATACGAAAGAAACTGAAATGATCCATTTAAGAGGTGTTATCCGTTTCCAAACCTCAAAGGTGAAATATAGTTTTAAAACAAGTAAAACCCACATTAATGTTGTAATGATTTCAACCAGTAAGAAAGCACAAAACAAAATGCAGGAGAATAAGAGAAAGAGATGTGAGAAAGATGTGAAAGATAGACAACAACAAAAAAAGCTGACATTTTAGATACAATTATTTCAGACGGTGGATTGTGTAAGACTACAGAAGATTTGGATAACTTGATGAACAATGGAATAGCAGAAAGTTTAAGACATCAGATAAGATACAGGAAAATATTTTTGGATGAAAAAAGTTAAAAGTGACAGAGACCATCAAAACACTTTATAGTTGTTTATTACAGCAAATTTGTGAAGATGAGAAAAGCCAACTCGTTTTTTATCTGCAGCCGGCAAAAGAAGAAGAATTTCTTCAGACTTAGATTTAAATTCTGATAATAATTAATATTGATGAATGATTCTAATTTATAATGTATTATTTTGTATGTTACTTGTTACACGATGAGCTTGTGAATTATGTCTAAACGAGTAAATGACTATCATTATTATTATGATTTACTTAACGTTTTTCTAAATTATTTTAGGATTGGGGAACTGTTCATAATGGCTACTGTATGCTTACTTGTCAACATAATGTATTAAGACGGTGAAATTATTATTATTTTTTTCTTTGGCTCATGTTTCATGTTTCATTCCTGCGACACCACTGACCCTCTTTTTTCGCACGCTGTGTGTGCAATTGCATGTGTATCTAGGTGGCTATGTTTGTGTATGTATGTGTACGTTTACAAGTGAGTGGGTATGCATGTTTGTACGAAAGAATATAAGCATGTATGTATTTTCTTTCTTTCTTTATCAGCTCCCATTCTACCTTCCGGCGTATGGGTTTAGATGCACGAAAATGACCTTTCCGCAGGCTGCCATCTCATGACATTTTCTGTTTCCTTCCGTGAAAGATAAAAATTTCTTTGCTTTAATGCCTTGGACTTTTATATCTTCTTCCAACTTTCTCCGAGGTCTGCCTTTTGGTATTTTACTTTGAGTTTTAGCCCTGTATACTGATTTAGCTATTCTATCGTCATTCATTCTGTTAACATGCCCAAACCATATCAATTGATTCATTTCTCAGTTTTAATGCCGTCTGCTTTGGTTTGATCTCTTATTGCTGTGTTTCTGATTTTGTCTCTTTTAGTTTTCCCTACTACTTAGATATTTCATTTCAGCTGCCTGCACTCTACTGTATTCCCTACTGTTTAAGGTCCAGGTTTCATTGTCATAGAGGTGAGTAGGACAATAAACTGTGTTGTATACTGCCATTTTGGTTGTTGGCAATTCTTGTTTACTAATAAATGCCTTTCCTAGATGGTTATATATTGCACTTGTCTTTTGGATTCTCTGGCTGATTTCTTCTCTTAGTTTTCCATCGGAGTTAATCATTACTCCTAGGTAATTGTAGCTTTGAACTTGTTCTAAATTTCTCCTTGCCCAATTTAAGATTTTATTTTTAGCTTCCCTAGTTACTAGCATTGTTTTGGTTTTCTTTGCATTTACTCTCATTCCTCTCGTATTTAGTTCATTGTTCATAATGTTGATATTTTACTGGAGGCCATGTTCTGATTTTACTAACTGAACTAAATCATCAGCAAATGAAAGCATTGATACATTTACTGGTTTGAGCTTCCACATACCTACATTCATTTTCTATATTTTTGAGGATGCCTTTGCGACTGAATCCATAAATGTGATAAATAAAACTTACTCCTGTCTAATATATCTACATCACATTCTGCAGATACATTTCCAGCTACTCACACTGCACATATTGGTTTATTGTAAAAACTTTTAATGGCTTCTATTAAATTTTGCTCTACATTGTGTTCTTTTAAGGAATGCCGTAGTTCGTCCCTCTTCACAATGTCAAATGCCTTTTTTCTAAGTTAATAAAACACAGGTGCAAGTCAATATTTCTCTCAAAGAATTATTGTATTATTTGTGTAATTGTAAATATGTGGTCTTGTACACTTCTTCATGGTCTAAATCAATTTCAATCTGTTCCTCTACTCTTTTCCTTCGTCTCATTTTCAGAATCCTGACACATACTTTTCCTGGTACGCTAAGTAGTGATATCCCTCTATAGTTTGAGTATTCCATAGTTGTTCCTTTCTCGTGTATTGGTACTACCGCTCCCTTCCTCCAGTCATCTGGCACCTGTTTTAACTTTCATGCTTGTTGATATATTTACATGTAGTAGTTTGTCTGCCTCTCTCCTTGGTTTTTTAACCATTTCTGGATAAGCCTGATCTGCTCCTGGGGCGTCGCCTAATTTCACTTTTTCTTATAGATGTTGCAAGTTCTTCTATCAAGATATCTACATCTTCAGCTGTCTTATCTGGATTACTTTTTACTCTTGCTACTTGATATGCACTCCTTGCTTCATATGTTCTGGAGGGATTATGCAATTGTTGAAAATACTTTCTTCATGTTTTCATGATTTCGCTGTCTCCTTTCATTATTTATCCTTTGACATCCTTAATGTGTCGTATTGGGCATGCTTTGGTCTTTCTCATGTTCTTCATTGCTCTCCCCCCCCCCCCCCCCGGAACAGCTTTTGATTTCCTTGATAGATTTCTTGAAGTCTTTGTCCAAACTCTTCACATTGTTCCTGTTTTGCTTTCCTAACTTCCTCTTTAGCGACAGTTCTTTATTTACGTAATCTATCCTATCCTCTGGTCTCTTTGTTTGCAAGTATTTCTTGCAGGAATTCTTCTTTTCTTTGATCTTATTCTTGACATTCGCATTCCCCCATACTGTTCATTTTCCTATCTCCTTTAATTTTTTTTCCTACCACAGACCTCTTCAGTACAACTGACGAGTGTTTCTTTATACATTTGCCACTTTTTTCTATTGTGATATCCTTCAGTATAGGTGTATCTGTATATGTTGTGTCAGTGTGAGTGCAATTTTTGTGTATGTGTGTATGTATGTGTGTATGTGTGTGTGCGTCCGTGTGTGTGTGTGTGTGTGTGTGTGTGTGAGAGAGAGAGAGAGACACACAGACAGACAGACAGACAGACAGTCGGACATACAGACACACAGAAATAGACACACAGACAGAGAGAGGAAGGGAGAGAGAGAGAGAGAGAGAGAGAGAGAGAGAGAGAGAGAGAGAGAGAGAGAGAGAGAGAGAGAGAGAGAGAGAGAGAGAGAGAGAGAGAGAGAGAGAGAGGAGAGGGAGGGGGGAGGGAGGGAGGGAGTGAGGGGGGGGAGGGATGCAGGAGAGGAGAGGGTGTATTGGAGGGAGGAGGGGGAGGGAGGGGTAGAGAGAGAGAGAGAGAGAGAGAGAGAGAGAGAGAGAGAGAGAGAGAGAGAGAGAGAGAGAGAGAGAGAGAGAGTATAGTACAGAGAGAGAGAGAGAGAGAGAGAGAGAGAGAGAGAGAGAGAGAGAGAGAGAGAGAGAGAGAGAGAGAGAGAGAGAGAGAGAGAGTAGAGAGAGAGAGAGAGAGAGAGAGAGAGAGAGAGAGAGAGAGAGAGAGAGAGAGAGAGAGAGAGAGAGAGAGAGAGAGAGAGAGAGAGAGAGAGAGAGAGAGAGAGAGAGAGAGAGAGAGAGAGAGAGAGAAAGTGGCTGGTTTCACCTTTTGAAGTGGCTGGTTTCACCTTTTAAAGTGTCTGGTTTCACATTTTGAAGTGGCTGGTTTCACCTTTTGAAGAGGCTGGTTTCACCTTTTAAAGTGGCTGTTTTCACCTTTTAAAGTGACTGGTTTCACATTTTAAAGTGGCTGGTTTCACTTTTTAAAGTGGCTGGTTTCACCTTTTAAAGTGGCTGGTTTCATGTTTCAAAGTAACTCGTTTCACATTTTAAAGTGGCTGGTTGCACCTTTTAAAGTGGCTGGTTTCACCTTTTAAAGTGGCTGGTTTCATGTTTCAAAGTAACTCGTTTCACATTTTAAAGTGGCTGGTTTCACCTTTTAAAGTGGCTGGTTTCACCTTTTAAAGTGGCTGGTTTCATGTTTCAAAGTAACTTGGTTTCACCTTTTAAAGTGGCTGGTTTCACCTTTTAAAGTGGCTGGTTTCATGTTTCAAAGTAACTTCGTTTCACATTTAAAAGTGGCTGGTTTCACCTTTTAAAGTGGCTGGTTTCACCTTTTAAAGTGGCTGGTTTCATGTTTCAAAGTAACTCGTTTCACCTTTTAGTGGCTGGTTTCACCCTTTAAAGTGGCTGGTTTCACCTTTTAAAGTGGCTGGTTTCATGTTTCAAAGTAACTCGTTTCACCTTTTAAAGTGGCTGGTTTCACCTTTTAAAGTGGCTGGTTTC
>JAXRKP010001043.1:122500-140000 GCA_037039925.1 Doris montereyensis | reverse complement strand
TGTGTTCTACATAACGCGTATTTCATAATATATTGCATTCTGCATAGTGTGTATTTTACATACAACATATTGCGTTCTAGATCTAAACAATGTGTATTTTATAACATATTGAGTTTTAGACAATGTGTATTTTATAATATATTGCGTTCTAGACAACGTGTATTTTACAACATATTGCATTCTAGATCTAAACAATGTGTATTTTATAACATATTGAGTTCTAGACAATGTGTATTTATTAATATATTGCGTTCTAGACAACGTGTATTTTGCAACATATTGCGTTCTAGATCTAAACAATGTGTATTTAACAATATATTGCGTTCTAGACAATGTGTATTTAACAATATATTGCGTTCTAGACAACGTGTATTTAGCAACATATTGCGTTCTAGACAATGTGTAGTTTACAACATATTGCGTTCTAGGCAACGTGTATTTAACGTGTATTCAACAACATATTATAGCTCTAGATAACGTGTATTTAGCAACATACTCATGCTTCTAGACAACATGTATTTAGCAACATATTGCGTTCTAGGCAACGTGTATTTAACGCGTATTTAACAATATATTGCGTTCTAGACAACGTGTATTTAGCGCGTATTTAACAATATGTTGCGTTCTAGACAACGTGTAGTTTACAACATATTGCGTTCTAGACAACGTGCATTTCACATCATATAGCGTTCTACATAATATATATTTACAAAATATTGCGTTCTACATAATGTGTATTTTACAACACATTGCGTTCTTCATAAAGTGTATTTTACAACATATTGTGTTCTATATAATGTATATTTTACTACATAAGTATTCAGTCCTACATAAATGTTATTTTACAACATACTATGTTGTACATAACCTGTATTTTACAACATATTGTGATCTATATAACATGTATTATACAACATATTGCGTTCTACATAACCTGTATTTTACAACATATTGCGTTCTACATAACATGTATTTTACAATATAATTATTATATTCTACTTAATGTGTATTTTACAACGTAACGTGCTTTTTACAAGATAAGTCACATATTCTGCATAATGTGTATGTCACAACATTATTAATGTGTTCTACATGACGTGTATTTTAGAACATATAGCATTCTACATAATGTGTATGTTACGATATATTGCTTTCTACATAACCTGCATTTTACAACATATTACATTCTACATAACGTGTGTTTTACAAAATGTTGCGTTCTACATAATGTGTATTTTACAACATATTATGCTCTATATAACGCATATTTTAAATATATTATGCTCTATATAACGTTTTTAAATATATTGCATATGTAATGCGTTTTTACAATATTTGTAACGTGTATTTTACAATATATTGCATTCTATGTAATGCGTATTTTACAATATTTGTATTCTATATAACACGTATTTTACAATATATTGCATTCTATAATGCGTATTTTACAATATTTGCTTTCTATGTAATGCGTATTTTACAATATTTGCATTCTATGTAATGCGTATTTTACAATATATTGCATTCTATGTAATGCGTATTTTACAATATATTTTATTCTATGTAATGCGTATTTTACAATATATTTGTATTCTATGTAATGTATATTTTACAATATTTTGTATTCTATGTAACGTGTATTTTACAATATTTGCATTCTATATAACGCGTATTTTACAATATATTTTATTCTATGTAACGCGTATTTTTTATTTGCAATATTATTTTACAATATTTTTATTCTATGTAATGCGTATTTTTAATGCGTATTTTACAATATGTTTTATTCTATGTAATGCGTATTTTACAATATTTGCATTCTATGTAATGCGTATTTTACAATATTTGCATTCTATATAACGCGTATTTTACAATATTTGCATTCTATATAACAATTAGTATCGAACGCGATTACAATATTTGCATTCTATATAACGCGTATTTTACAATATTTGCATTCTATATATCGCGTATTTTACAATATTTGCATTCTATATAACAACGTATTTTACAATATTTGTATCGATAGAACGCGTATTTTACAATATTTGCATTCTATATAACGCGTATTGTACAATATATTGCGTTCAACACAACGTGATAAGGACAACTTACCTTAGGAGTAGTCATATACAAATAGTATCGAAGAATAGGACAACTGTACCTTAGGAGTAGGCATATACAATTAGTATCGAAGAATAGGACAACTGTACCTAGGAGTAGACATATACAATTAGTATCGAAGAATAGGACAACTGTACCTTAGAGTAGGCATATACAATTAGTATCGAAGAATAGGACAACTGTACCTTAGGAGTAGACATATACAATTAGTATCGAAGAATAGGACAACTGTACCTAGGAGTAAGCATATACAATTAGTATCGAAGAATAGGACAACTTACTTTAGAAGTAAGCATGTACAAGTGGAAAAAGAGGACAACATTACATTAGAAGTAAGCATATACAAGTGGTATGAAATGACAACATTACTTTAGAAGTAAGCATATACAAGTGGTATGAAAGGACAACATTACTTTAGAAGTAAGCATATACAAGTGGTATGAAATGACAACATTACTTTAGAAGTAAGCATATACAAGTGGTATGAAATGACAACATCACTTTAGAAGTAAGTGTATACAATTGGTATGGAAGGACAACATTACTTTAGAAGTAAGTGTTTGACAATTGGTATAGAAGGACAACATTACTTTAGAAGTAAGCATATACAAGTGGTTGAAATGACAACATTACCTTAGAGTAAGTGTGTACAGTTGGTATGGAAGAAGAAGGACAACATTATTAGGAGTAAACGTATACAATTGGTATGGAAGAAGAAGACAACATTACCTTAGGAGTAAAACGTATACAATTGGTATTGAAGAAGAGGACAACATTACCTTAGAAGTAAGCGTACAATTGATATGAAAAAAGAGGACAACATTACCTTAGAAGTAAGGAAGAAGATGTTAGGAATTGTAAACTGGAAAGAAGAGGACAACATTATCTTAGAAGTAAGGGTGTGGAATTGATATGAAAGAAGAGGACAACATTACCTTAGAAGTAAGGGTGTGGAATTGGTACGGAAGAAGAGGACAACATTACCTTAGAAGTAAGCGTGTACAATTGATATGAAAGAGAGGACAACATTACCTTAGAAGTAAGGGTGTGGAATTGGTATGGAAGAAGAGGACAACATTACCTTAGAAGTAAGCGTGTGGAATTGATACGAAAGAAGAGGACAACATTACCTTAGAAGTAAGGGTGTGGAATTGGTACGGAAGAAGAGGACAACATTACCTTAGAAGTAAGCGTATACAATTGGTAAGACGAAATATGACAATAAGTGACAACTGTAAATGTAAATTTTTGCCTTGATTGATATTTCTTTCATTTATTGTCTATCATTTATTCTTTCTAGACCCAGTGAGAAATAGATTTAGTCTTATAGTTATCCTATTTTTTCGTTCTTGTTTCCCATACTCACCTCTCTCTCTCCGTTTCTTTCTTCCCCTGTTTTTTCTTCCTCTCTCTCTCTCTCTCTCTCTCTCTCTCTCTCTCTCTCTCTCTCTCTCTCTCTCTCTCTCTCTCTCTCTCTCTCTCTCTCTCTCTCTCTCTCTCTCTCTCTCTCTCTCTCTCTCTCTCTCTCTCTCTCTCTCTCTCTCTCTCTCTCTCTCTCTCTCTCTCTCTCTCTCTCTTTCTCTCTCTCTCTCTCTCCGTCTCTCTGTCTCTCTCTGTCTGTCTGTCTGTCTGTCTGTCTCTCTGTCTGTCTCTGTCTCTCTCTCTCTCTCTCTCTCTCTCTCTCTCTCTCTCTCTCTCTCTCTCTCTCTCTCTATATCTATCTATCTATCTATCTATCTATTTCTCGCCTTCTCTCCATCTCCTTCTCACCTTTTATTACTTACTTATTTTCATATATTTATTTTGATTGTAGATCTGAACCTTCCATTCTCGCTCATTCTTCACACCTCACTCTACTACGTTTCTTATCATCACTGTCATTTTCTTTCTTTCTACCTCCTTACTGTTTTTCTTCTGACATCACATTGTGTGATGCTTGAGGTAACGTAGATCTAGATTCTAGATATTCCTCGTTTGTTGTCTTACGAAGGGTTATACCCGAAACGTCACGTGCTTGTTCTGTCTTTATTAGTGGAGTTGTCACTTATTGTCGTATTTCGCCTCTGACTTCACTCCACTGTGGCTCCTTCATATTATTTAGAAGTAAGAGTATACAATTGGTATGGCAGAAGCGGACAATATTACCTTAGGCGTACGCGTATACAAGGCATCGGTATGGAAGAAGTTGACAACATTACCTTAGGCGTACAATCGCGTATACAATTGATATGGAAGAAGTTAACAACATTACCTTAGGCGTAAGCGTATACAATTGATATGGAAGAAGTTGACAACACTACCTTAGGCGACAACAATTGATATGGAAGAAGTTGACAACATTACCTTAGGCGTAAGGTATACAATTGATATGAAAGAAGTATAACAATTGGTATGATATGAAGAAGTTGACAACATTACCTTAGGCGTAAGCGTATACAATTGATATGGAAGAAGTTGACAACATTACCTTAGGCGTAAGCGTATACAATTGATATGAAAGAAGACAACATTACCTTAGGCGTAAGGACAATTGGTATGGATTGACAACCTTAGGAGATATGGAAAAAGTTGACAACATTACCTTAGGCAATTGGGAAGAAGTATGGAGGAAGTGGACAGCATTACCTTAGGAGTAGGCATATACAATTGATATGGAAGAAGTGGACAGCATTACCTTAGGAGTAAGCATATACAATTGGTATGGAAGAAGTGGACAGCATTACCTTAGGAGTAGGCATATACAATTGGTATGGAAGAAGTGGACAGCATTACCTTAGGAGTAGGCATATACAATTGGTATGGAAGAAGTGGACAGCATTACCTTAGGAGTAGGCATATACAATTGACATGGAAGAAGAGGACAGCATTACCTTAGGAGTAGGCATATACAATTGGTATGGAAGAAGAGGACAGCATTACCTTAGGAGTAGGCATATACAATCGGTATGGAAGAAGTGGACAACATTACCTTAGGAGTAGGCATAGACAATTGGTATGGAAGGACACCTTCACCTTAGGAGTAGGCATATACAATTGGTATGGAAGAAGTGGACAGCATTACCTTAGGAGTAGGTATATACAATTGATATGGAAGAAGTGGACAACATTACCTTAGGAGTAGGCATATACAATTGATATGGAAGAAGTGGACAGCATTACCTTAGGAGTAGGCATATACAATTGGTATGGAAGAAGTGGACAGCATTACCTTAGGAGTAGGCATATACAATTGGTATGGAAGAAGTAGACAGCATTACCTTAGGAGTAGGCATATACAATTGATATGGAAGAAGAGGACAGCATTACCTTAGGAGTAGGCATATACAATTGATATGGAAGAAGTGGACAGCATTACGCTAGGAGTAGGCATATACAATTGGTATGGAAGAAGTGGACAGCATTACCTTAGGAGTAGGCATACACAATTGGTATGAAGAAGAGGACAGTATTACTGTAGGAGAAGGCATATACAATTGGTATGGAAGAAGTGGACAACATTACCTTAGGAGTAGGCATATACAATTGGTATGGAAGGACACCTTCACCTTTAGGAGTAGGCATATACAATTGGTATGGAAGAAGTTGACAACATTACCTTAAGCGTATACCATTGATATGGCAGCATTGCCTTAGGAGTAGGCATATTTGGTATGGAAGAAGAGGACAACATTACCTTAGGAGTAGGCATATACAATTGGTATGGAAGGACAACATTACCTTAGGAGTAGGCATTACACATATACAATTGGTATGGAAGGACAACATTACCTTAGGAGTAGGCATATACAATTGGTATGGAAGAAGTGGACAACATTACCTTAGAGTAGGCATATACAATTGGTATGAAGAAGGAAGAAGGGACAGCATTACCAACAGGAGTAGGCATATACAATTGGTATGGAAGAAGTGGACAACATTACCTTAGGAGTAGGCATATACAATTGGTATGGAAGAAGTGGACAGCATTACCTTAGGAAGTAATGGTAGAATTGGTATGGAAGGACAACATTACCTTAGGTACATATACAATTGGTATGGAAGGACATCTTCACCTTAGGAGTAGGCATATACAATTGGTATGGAAGATGTGGACAACATTACCTTAGAAGTAAACGTGTACAATTGGTATGGAAGAAGAGATTACAACACTACACGAGAATTGGTACGTGGAAGAAGAAGACAACTTGACCTTAACAATAAGCACACGAGAATGGCATAGAAGAAGAGGACAACTTGACCTTAACAGTAAGCACACGAGAATGGCATAGAAGAAGAGGACAACTTGACCTTAACAGTAAGCACACGAGAATGGCATAGAAGAAGAGGACAACTTGACCTTAACAGTAAGCACCCGAGAATGGCATAGAAGAAGAGGACAACTTGACCTTAGCAATAAGCACACGAGAATGGCATAGAAGAAGAGGACAACTTGACCTTAACAGTAAGCACACGAGAATGGCATAGAAGAAGAGGACAACTTGACCTTAACAGTAAGCACACGAGAATGGCATAGAAGAAGAGGACAACTTGACCTTAACAGTAAGCACACGAGAATGGCATAGAAGAAGAGGACAACTTGACCTTAACAGTAAGCACACGAGAATGGCATAGAAGAAGAGTACAACAACATTACCGCTAGTGTTTTTGTTCTCCATGGAACGTGTTGTCAATTTGCGTGAAACGGTCTGAGATTTGCCATGTCTTCTTCCAAAGCCACAAATGATATTGCAGTCGTCAAGAGGAGACGCCCCCGGAAACCGCACAACCTCTTTGTACTTGTAGGTGTTGCAGTCGTTTGGAACACCGGAAACGTTGTCGGCCTTTTCCCCATTGAAACCAAAGTAGTTTTTATGACGTGTTCTCGAATTTTCAGAAACTCGCCCATGACCTTGCACCCCTGGACTTTTATATGAGTTTTACCGGTTCTGAACGGATATAAAAGAAGAAAATTCAAGGATTCGACATTTCTACTTGACTTTCCCATTGAAATTTTGTTTTACCAAAGTTGTCGCCAACAAATCACACAGAGCAAAACACACAGATACAAGTACAAAATCGAGACAATCACCGTCCCCCAGCAAGACACGTCAAAACAAATTCACCGTCTAACCTGACGCGCATAATCACTGACAACAATAACAACATTCACTGTAACAACGACACACAACTGAACTACTCTCTCCTGAATTAACGCGACTTTCAATCAATCATTCATCGATAAGACAAAAAATACGAGAAAAATCACAGAACAACGGGCTTCCCAAGGTCGTCTATTTTAATTCTCGGTCTTGCAGAAATAAGACCTTCAGATTTATACTTTTATAAAATGAAACGAAAGCAGACATAATTTTTATAAAGAAACGTGGCAGAGAGCAAAGATGAGCCTCTATCACAGAAATTGATGCCAACTTATAACTTCCACGTATGGCGAGGAAAACAAGGACGGAGGACGATATCCATCGTGTGCCAGGGACTCGTTCCAATTACCAAATTAAAGAAAATTCTCAATACGACACTTTTGAACATTGTTGTCCCTAATAATAATCAATACACCCAATTGTGCCTTTATTCTGCCACCATCCCCCGCCAAGAAAAAAGAACCGCCACACCATCAGCAAATTGAACAGGATTTTTCCATTTCTTGATTCCATTAACAACAAAAAAACGTCTACATGTTAGGGACTTTAACCATCACTTAGATGAAAACTTCATCTGTAAAGACCTTAATCACACTGATTGACGAACACAAGCCAACAACTCGTCACTGACGCAACACACATGAGAAACAACACAATCTAGACGGAATTGACAAGAAGCGATTTAGTCAAATCTATAGTAAAAGTGTCATTTTAGCATCCGACAACGAGAGAAAAGATCCTTAAAGGCATTGACATCGAACGAAGACCTTTAAATTCATTTTCAGAGAAATCAGCAAATGACTTTGATAGCTCCTCCGAACAATTCTCGACAAACACGCTCCAATTCGTGAGAAACTCGCCCCAATAAGGACTGCAGCGCCCTGGATCAACGAGTGAACGGAAAGAAAAAAGAAACGAAAAAGCCGAGAGACTGTGGAAAAACTGGATCAGTTCATAAAAACATTTTACAGAAATTAGTTCTCTTGCAAATGTTATTAAAGAAGAAAAAATCAATTTATTTAAAACAAACAGATACAAGACAGTGAATCAAGTTCAAAACCTCATTCAATCTGCAATGACCTTTTGAAAAAAGAATGTATCTTACCAATAACATCCCGGTGAGTGAATTACCTGAAGCTCAATCATTTTTTTTTCATCGATAAGATTAAAAAGATACGAGAAAACTTAGATGCCACAAACTCTGATCCCAGGTATCACGTTTTTGACCTGTAACAGAAGATTTTGTTAAATCCAATCATGAAATCTACTTTTTTTTGATCCACTGCCAGTAAATCTGTTTTCTTAGCTGCCTGATATCACCTTTGCTCATATTACCAATATTATCAACCAGTCACTAACAAATGGAATTGTTGTCCCTAGTTTTTAGGAGGCCATAGTTAGACCTTTATTAAAAAAGAACAACCTTGATCAAAACGATCTGAAAAATTACAGACCAGTGTCCAACCTACCATTTCTTTCCAAAATATTAGAAAAAGCTGTTTTGAGCCAACCGACTCAACACTTAGATGAAAACTTTGAAAGGAACCTATCAGCTGCTTATAGAAGAAAGCACAGCACAGAGACAGCACTTCTGGAAAGTACAATCTGATTTACTGGAATTCGACCGATAAAGGAGAAACTATCCATTTTAGCTTGTTAATTTGACACTATAGATCATGGCATTCTTCTTAAACGTTTAGAGTTATCTTTTGGCATCAAAGGCACTGCTCTGGAATGGTTCAGTTCGTACATCAGCAATAGAAAGCAAGCTGTATCAGTCCATGGAAAGCTATCAAATTATTCTGTTCTTCATTTTGGTGTGCCCCAAGGCTCGGTTCTGGGGCCAATTTTTTTCTTTGTACGCAAACCAATACACAACATCATCAATCAACATCATTTTTATTACTACATTTACGCTGACGACACTAGATAAGTCTGCTGAAATATCCGGACTGCCATCTGTCATAACTTCCTAATGATTGCACCCAGATTTCCAATAAATTGAAATTAAATGAGAATAAAACAGAAGTTATAGCAATAGGAAGCAAAGCCAAAGTAGAAGCCGCTAAATTAAGATATGTTAAAATCTGTGGCGAAGAAATTCCTGTTGTCAAAAAAGTAAGAAATTTAGGAGTTATCATGGATTGTACCCATGTCCATGGAAGACCATATCTCACATTTGAGAAAAGTTTGCTATCTAGAATTAAAAAGAATATGTCATATCAGGAAATACATCACTCCTGAAGCAACAAACAAAAATTTGCTCATTTGTCCTTTCAAGAATTGATTACTGCAATTTTCTGCAGGCTGGATCCATCGACACAAATCAAGAAACTGCAGATAATACAAAACAATGCCGCCAGATTAGTTATGGAAGTTTCAAAAAGAGAACACATTACGCCAATACTTAAACACCTACACTGGCTCCCAATAAAATCCCGCATTGACTACAAGATAGCTACAATCACGTACCAATACCTGCACGAGGCTGACTTTCCAGTCTACTTAAAAGAGTTATTCCTAAATACACACCGAACAGATCACTGCGCTCAGCGAGCAAGAAAATGATACAAACACCCAAAACTAAACTTAAGACTTTCGGAGATAGGCCCTACAAACACAAGCAGCCAAAATTTGGAACATTTTACCATGGGATGTCCAGTCTGCAGAGTCTTTGAATATACTGAAATCTCGCTTGAAGACCCACTACTTCTCCAACATATTTAGATGAATTTTATTGAATTACGTGCTTTTACTGAATTGATTGTGATACTATTTTTTTTATTGATGCATCTGTTTTATGTAAAATGTTTTAGCCATAGCATGCCATGCCTGTGTAATCATTTTGCTTGTAATGCGCCTTGAGCTCTTCTGAGGGAAGGCGCAATATAAATATTCTTCTTATCTTATCTTATGTATGTAACAATCTAAAAAACCAAGCACAAACACCGTAAAAAAGGATCTCTTTTCGAGTTTCACGTCATTTGGAGTTTAAAGTATTTATCTGAAATTGTTTATATTTTCTATTTGATATACCCATCCACATCCACTACTAAAGTGATCTCGGGGTTTTTGGGTAGGATTTTGATTTTGCCCGACCGCCCATCTCCAATGGATCTTTAACGTATACAGAGTGTTGTGCTCTACACACGGGATCTCCTTTTTATCGTCCGTCTCCGATGGGACTAGGTGTCGATCTACCTTCCCGGACCAGGGGGCGGGGAGAGTGGGGAGGGTAGAATTTATTGGAAATAAATCGAGAAAATGTTTCAACCGTTGGCGGGGTGTGAATTCACAAACGACCTTGGGTTGAGAGGTCATCACCTTGCTTCTGAAAAATACTGAACACCGCAAATAGACTCCCGTAATGCCTTTGCAAAGGGTAGTTCAATTCGTTCAAAGGCGTTTGATAGTGCTAAAGGTTGACACACGCCGAGACTTCTACTTTACTGTGACTATCAGTCAATAAATGATAACATAAATAAACATGCCCATAGGCGTGCAGTCTTGCGTCCGGTCTCCTAAATAACAAGACTACTACTACTACTACTACTACTACTACTACTACTACTACTACTACTACTACTACTACTACTACTACTACTACTACTACTACTACTACTACTGCTACTACTACTACTACTACTACTACTACTACTACTACTACTATTACTCGTAATAATAATATACCTACTACTACTACTACTACTACTACTACTACTACTACTACTACTACTACTACTACTACTACTACTACTACTACTACTACTACAACTACTACTACTACTACTACTACTACTACTACTACTACTACTACTACTACTACTACTACTACTACTACTACTACTACTACTACTTATTATTATTATTATTATTATTATTATTATTATTATTATTATTAATAATAATATTATTATTATTATTATTATTATTATTATTATTATTATTATTATTATTATTATTATTATTATTATTATTATTATTATTATTATTATTATTATTATTATTATTATTATTATCATTATTATTCTTATTCTTATTACTATTATTATTATTATTATTATTATTATTATTATTATTATTATTATTATTATTATTATTATTATTATTATTATTATTATTATTATTATTATTATTATTATTATTATTATTATGATTTTTTTTGTTATTATTATTAGCTGACGATCCAAGAGAAATATTTTGGTGCAATGGACACCAAGTTACGATGTGAAGTAGAGATTTGAGGTCTTTGGTTGTCTTGCCATTATGCACATCTGAGATCAATTACTTCAAACAATTGCTTATGACTTTCAACAATACAATTTTGCAGCCCCCCCACCCCTCTGTAACTCCACCCCAGCCCAAAAAACAAAACGAAAAAACAATACCTTAAACACACCCCCTCCTCTCTCCCCCCCAAACACACACACTCACACACATCACAGACACATATTATTAACACACACACACACACACACACACACATGCGAGAATTCCCTTTAAGGATAAGATAACCGAACAACAAGACACCTAGAGAAGAAACCCCCTAAGAAAATAACGAAACAAACATTCTCCTCAGAAGGTCAAAAATAAAAACAGGATTTAAAAACCGAAAGTGGTTGCGAAATAATAGCTTAGCTAAAGTAGTATAATGTTATCATGCTGCTTTGCACATTGAATAGGCTTGCTTTTTTAAAATTGATTTGATTTGATTTGATTTGATTTGATTTGATTTGATTTGATTTACCCTCATCCTCAACTAAAGCGATCTCAGACATTTCGGTGGGATTTTAAATTTTGCCCAGACTGTCTTGTAAACTGCCAAGGGTTGTTTTTTTTTTTCTTCTGTGCACAGAGTGTTGTGATCGACACACGAGATCTCTCCTTTTTTTATCCCCCGTATTTGGGGGCACTAGGTGTCGATCCCCCTAGCTGACCCAGTGGGGGTAGAGGGTGGGGTAGAGGGTGGGGGTAGAGGGTGGGGGAGGTAGAGGGTGGGGGTAGAGGGTGGGGGTAGAGGTAGAGGGTGGGGTGGGGGTAGAGGGTGGGGTAGAGGTAGAGGGTGGGGGTAGAGGGTAGGGGGTAGAGGGCGGGGTAGAGGTAGTGGGGGTAGAGGTAGAGGGTGGGTGGAGGTAGAGGGTGGGGGTAGAGGTAGAGGGTGGGGGAGAGGTAGAGGGTGGGGGGGTAGAGGTAGAGGGTGGGGGTAGAGGGTGGGGGTAGAGGTAGAGGGTGGGGGTAGAGGGTGGGGGTAGAGGTAGAGGGTGGGGGGTAGAGGTAGGGTGGGGGTAGAGGGAGGTAGAGGGTGGGGTAGAGGGTAGAGGGTGGGGGTAGAGGTAGAGGGTGGGGGGAGGTAGAGGGTGGGGGTAGGGTAGAGGGTGGGGGTAGGTAGTGGGGTAGGGAGGGTGGGGAGGTAGAGGGTGGGGTAGAGGTAGAGGTGGGGGGAGGTAGAGGTAGAGGTGGGGGGTAGTGGGGTGGGGGGAGGGTGGGGGTAGAGGTAGTGGGGGTAGAGGTAGAGGGTGGGGGGTAGGGTGGGGGTAGAGGTAGGGTGTGGGGGTAGAGGTAGAGGGTGGGGTAGAGGTGAGGGTAGAGGGGTAGAGGGTGGGGGGTAGAGGTAGAGGGTAGAGGTAGAGGGGTAGAGGGTGGGGGAGGTAGAGGGTGGGGGTAGAGGTAGAGGGTGGGGGGAGGTAGAGGGTGGGGGTAGAGTAGAGGGTGGGGGGGTAGAGGTAGAGGTAGAGGGTGGGGGTAGAGGTAGAGGTGGGGGTAGAGGTAGAGGGTGGGGGTAGAGGTAGAGGGTGGGGGTAGAGGTAGAGTGGGGGTAGAGGTAGGGGAGGGTAGAGGTGAGGGGGTAGAGGTAGAGGGTGGGGGTAGAGGTGGGGGTAGAGGTGGGGGGTAGGGGGTAGAGGTAGAGGGTGGGGGGTAGAGGTAGAGGGGGGGGTAGGGGGGGGGTAGAGGTAGGATAGAGGGTGGGGGTAGAGGTAGAGGATGGGGGTAGAGGGTGGGGGGGTAGAGGTAGAGGATGGGGGTAGAGGTGGGAGGTAGAGGGTGGGGTAGAGGTAGGGGGGAGGGTAGAGAGGGGGGTAGAGGGTGGGGAGAGGTAGAGGTAGAGGGGGGGGTAGAGGGTGGGGGGATAGAGGTAGAGGGTGGGGGTAGAATATGGGGGTAGAGGTAGGGGTGGGGGTAGAGGGATAGGGGGTAGGGTGGGGGAGGTAGAATATGGGAGGTAGAGGGTGGGGGTAGAGGTAGAGGGTGGGGTAGTAGAGGTGGGGGTAGAGGGTGGGGAGTAGAGTGGGGGGGTAGGGTGGGGGTAGAGGGTGGGGAGGATGGGGGTAGAGGGTGGGGGGAGTAGAGGGTGAGGTAGAGGATAGAGGGTGGGGCTGTAGGGTGGGGTAGAGGTAGAGGGGGTAGATTTTGCTGAAAAAAAAAAAACCTTGAGAAAATTGCTCAACCGCCGGCGGAGCTCGAGGTACCCCATCCTCCCCCCCCGCGTTTTGGTTGAGAGACCGACACCTTGCATCTGGACTACCGAGTCCTCCCCCCCCTGATTGCCTAAGCAGAGTAGATTTTATGTAGCAGTAACTTACTATGGCAGTGCAAGATATCGACAAGTTTTAGCCTCTTCAGGCTCATCGGATTTAGGCTCCTGTATAACTTTCATCTCTTCAATCTGAATTGGACCTGTAGAATCACGAGATAACATAACGATTAGGATACAAGCATATTATTACACCACCCCCAGGTGGTACCGATTAGAGGCGATTATTAGCTCGGGTTAGTATTCAGTTCTGAGGTTACAGGTAGGCGTTAAGGAAGGTACTATTCCCCCCCCCCAAAAAAAATAAATAATCACCCAGGTATAACCTGTTCAAAATGGCAGAGCTAGTTGAATGAAAATGACACTCATAAAGACGGGAAAACAATGAGGTTTTCATTAATTCAACCTCACGTTTGGCGGAACATTTCTTAAAACAAAAGCAATCTGGGGATGAATTAAAGCCTACATGCAAACTATGTTTACTCTTACTGGCCTATCAACAGAGCTTTTGGCGAACAAAGATCGTCCAACTGATAATATATATATACATATGGACTATTAAAGTGGTGTCGACATGAAACTAGCAATGTATGGCTTTGTGAACAGATAGAGCGTCCTGATAGAGCGATCTGATGTGAAAGCTGAAGCATTTGAATCTTTTTTTATTTAGATGATGAGGGGGTGAAAATAATCTTTGTTTAAGAAATCTAGCCAAAAAATCAGTCATAGATACAGTATCCAAGTTCGGCACTAACCCCCCCCCCCCAAGTTTGGCACTTAAAAACATCAAGTTTGGCACTTAAAAACCCCCAGTTTGGCACTTAAAAACCCCAAGTCTGGCATTTAAAAACCCCAAGTTTGGCACTTAAAACACCAAATTTGGCACGTACCCCCAAAGTGGCACTACCCCCAAAAACTTTGTTAAAAACCCTTCTGGTATTGAAAAACTCAAAACACTAAATTTGTTTTAGTCGTTAGTTTTGAATCAGGTTTTGATTAACAGTGGTCAAATTGACGGCCATACGGACTGATAAGAAATAACTCTTACCTCACTTGGAGAAATAATCACAGGCAAAGTAGTTACAGATTAGACTAATTATATTATAAAGCACACACAATAATCGAACACACACACGCACGTATGACAAAAATAAATAAATAAGGAAAAATAGCAGAGTTGGCAGAAACACATCTCGACATCGAGGCGAATCGGAAACCATCTTATAGGAATAATGGGGCTGTTTATAAGTCTCTTACCCAAGCCAACATAAGTCATCTCCATTTTAGCAACCTGTATGCTACCACGGGTCAGATATTCCACTTGACACATGTAGAGTCCACCATCAGAGCACGTGGTTTGAAGCTTGGTGGCCTTGATGCGCATCAGGTATCGGGTGTTGTCTCCCTTGTGTTTTCTATTCAAATCAGTCATGGAGGGCTGTCTGACGTTCCACTCATGTGAAGTGAAATCTGAGTCTGACGCAGACATTGATTATAAGTGGTAACAGGTCTAACATTAACCCCCACCACCTCCCCCACAACAACAACACAGGAAGGCAGGTGGTGGTGGGTGCTAACATTAATAATGCTCGCTAGGTCTAACATTAATATGCCCTTTGATATCAGATCAAAGAAATCCAAGAATTTGCTGACATTAATATGCCTTTGCAGATCAAAGAAATAGGTCTAACATTAATATGCCCTTTGATATCAGATCAAAGAAATCCAAGAATTTGCCTGACCTCGCTAGGTCTAACATTAATATGCCCTTTGATATCAGATCAAAGAAATCCATATCAGAATTTGCCTGACCGCGCTATATCAGGTCCTAAACATTAATATGCCCTTTGATATCAGATCAAAGAAATCCAAGAATTTGCCTGAATCAGAATTTGCCTGACCTTGATATCGACCAGAAATCGCGCAACATTAATATGCCCTTTGATAGAAAATCCAAGTCTAACTATTAATATGCCCTTTGATATCAGATCAAAGAAATCCAAGAAACATTTGATATCAGATCTGACCGCGCTAGGTCTAACATTAATATGCCCTTTGATATCAGATCAAAGAAATCCAAGAATTAATATGCCTGACCGCGCTAGGTCCAACATTAATATGCCCCTTGATATCAGATCAAAGAAATCCAAGAATTTGCCTGACCGCGCTAGGTCTAACATTAATATGCCCTTTGATATCAGATCAAAGAAATCCAAGAATTTGCCTGACCGCGCTAGGTCTAACATTTGCATCGAGTTAATGCGGTATCGATAACAGAATTTATCGTGCAGTGTCCAGTCATGAGTCGTAGATTGAAAACCACTTACTCAACTGGATGATTGTGGAAATGTTAAGACAAGAAATATTTATCAAAACGCAGCACCAGTATTGAATTGACATCCTGCTAAGAAAGCAAGACGGAGTATAGTAATAGTAATGCAGCCACTGACAGCTCCGTTATTTTCAAAGACAAGATTAGAGCCAAATGCAAGAGAAGAGCGGTAGAAGACCTAAAGGGAAAAAGCGAGCAAATTCGTTCGTACTGAAGTCAGCAAAGAAAACATTGATTATCAAGAGTTTTAAAAAAATCTCAAAGAGCAGCCAGCGTGAATAGAGCAAGACTCAGAAGGCCCAAATTGCCGACCAACGGGCAAAACGTGCTCGAGCGCATGGAAGCATAATGCGAAACGAAGATTCGAAATCTAAATGAAAGTGTGTTTCGATACCTACTATAGATATTAAACCCTTCACGGCAATATTTTTAGACCTAGCTTAGGTGCTCCGTTGGTGGTATGCCGAATGTGACGAATAAGAATAATATGATATTGTGAATTGAATTGAATCAAATCGAATTGAATTGAATCAAATCGAATTGAATTGAATCGTATTGAATTGAATCAAATCGAATTGAATTGAATCAAATCGAATGAATTGAATCAAATCGAATCAAATCAAATCGAATTGAATCAAATCGAATTGAATCAAATCGAATTGAATTGAATCAAATCGAATTGAATTGAATCGAATTGAATTGAATCGAATTGAATTGAATTGACTTGAATTGAATTGAACGCACGAAGGAAAATGTTTTTTTTTTGTTACTTACAGTGAGTACAAACAATGTAGAATTATAAACTAAAAAAATACTATGAAACATTTGATTATACATTACTAGCAATTCATTAATTTTAACATGCTAATATAGTAATACATGACAATTATCATGTATCAATATAAACACAACAGTGACAACAACGATGACAGTCATAGTGGTGATAATACTGGTTTTGATGATGACGATATGACAATATAATGATGATGATGATGATGATGATGATGATGATGATGATGATGATGACGATGATGATGTTGAGGAAGATGAGGATGATGACGATGACGGGGGGGGGGGGGGTATTTGCCTGTTCAAGTCTGTTTTAGTGAAGGACAAAGGAAGTCTTTAATATTCCAGTTCTGCACTAGCTGCGGAAGGTAAGGCACTAACGTGTTTGTCCATGTTCAATTTTTTATCTTTTTGCCATTTAATGATCTTGGATCCAAGCAGTGGAGATGATATGCAACAGAAGACTCCTAGGTTTCACATGCCTGGTATTCGTTGGATAGGTAAGTAAATATATACGCATCGGTTATGTCATGGGCCATGTAATTCATCGTTTATGTCATGGGCCATGTAATTCATCGGTTATGT
>JAXRKP010001043.1:115000-117500 GCA_037039925.1 Doris montereyensis | reverse complement strand
TCATTATAAGACATAACAGACGTGCATAACATGATATCATACAAGCATAATACTATCATTATAAGACATAACAGACGTGTTATGATATCATATAATACATCATTATAAGACAAACATAATATCATAGAAACTAATACATTATAAGACATAACAGACGTGCGGTAATATCATACAAACATAATACTAACATTATAAGACATAACAGACTCGCCATAATATCATGCACACATAATACTATCATTATAAGACATAACAGACGTGCCATAATATCATACAACGATAATACTATCATTATAAGACATAAGTGACGTACGATAATATCATACAAACATAATACCAACACAACAATATACAAGTTGTTGCGTCGGTGGACGAGTGGTCAGGCTGCCGGACTGGGGATCAAGAGGTCCTGAGTTCGAATCCGGGCAAAGCCATACCGGACGTTGCGCTCATTGGGAAAGACACTTAACACGCATTGTGCCCACTCGGCCCAGCTGCAAAATGGGTACAAGCACTAGCTCGGGGTAAAAACCTACGTCAGACTTGTGTCCTGTCCAAAAAGTGAATATCATCACTTGTTCCACTTCACGCTATAGATAGCGGGATAAGCTCCGGCTCGTAATGGCCTTGAAGGAGCTTTACTTTACTTTAATATACAAATTAGATACGATTGTTAATCACCTGCGACATGTATAGTAAGATTTCTCTGATGCTTTCCAAACTGACAAACGACGTCACAGTTGTCCAGCTCCTGGGTCGCCGTAAACACAACATCTTGACGGTGCCTGTAGTTCTGGCACTCTTCCGAGCTAATGAAAATGTCCGAGACTATTCCCCTGGTGGCGTTCATGATTCGATCGTGCTGTTCTGGCCACGCCTTGACATTAGGGCGGTGACAGCTTTTGCTCCATTTAAACGCGTATTGACTTGGCCCCTGTTGAGGCAGGATGTAAATTTTAATAATGAAATGTCACTCTCTATTTGAGTCTCATGACGGAGAAGAAATCGTAAACAGTTCTCTCAGCTACGCACAGTAGTAATAGTAATATTCGTCTTCATTGATAGTGATTTTAAAATCTCCTCAGAGACGCAAAAGTCCACCAAGAAGATCTAAACAAAACTGCACGTATGGGATGAAGAGTGGAGGATGAAATTTCACACCCTCCCCTCCCCCCGAAAAAAAAAAAAAAATCAGGTCATCCGCATCACTAATAAGCGGAGGCTCCATTAACCGAGACTATATCGCTAATGACGAAAAGCTATAACAAATTGTATCATGGAATCACCTTTATTGACAACGTTTGCCAAAAGACTAACAGAGTATTGAGCTTCCCAGAGAAGAAGCTTGTCATTCTGCTCAAAGGCTGTGTAGGAGAAATGCTACAAAACTCTTGTGAGCCCCATCCTGCAATACGGTGCAGGCGTATGGGACTTACAACCCCCCCCCCCACACACACACACAACAAAAAAGCCAAACCCAACACAAAACAATATCAACAACCCATAGACAACCCACCCCCTCCAAATGAACTACACTACCCAACCCTTACCCCCCCCCCCCCCCCCGCAGACACAAATTAACACAAAAAAAAGACAACAACAACACGACAACACTACTACAAAAAAACCCAACAAAACATAACAACAACACAGTAACGATAACACAAAACATAACAACAACACAACAACGATAAAACAAAACATAACAACAACACAACGATAAATCAAAACATAACAACAACACAGCAACGATAAAACAAAACATAACAACAACACAATAACGATAAAACAAAACATAACAACAATACAACAACGATAAAACAAAACATAACAACAACACAGCAACGATAAAACAAAACATAACAACAACACAATAACGATAAAACAAAACATAACAACAACACAACAACACAATAACGATAAAACAAAACATAACAACAACACAACAGCACAACAACGATAAAACAAAATATCAACAACACAACAACAACAAAACAAAACATAACAACAACACACCAACACAACAAAAATAAAACAACAACAAAACATAACAACAAAACATAACAACAACACAACAAAACAACACCTAAATATAACAACAGCACAACAATACAATAAAACAACAACAAAACAAAACAACAACAAAACATAACAACAACAATACAACACCCAAACATAACAACAACACCACAATAAAACAACAACAAAACAATACAACAACAAAATAAAACAACAAAACAAACAAACAACAACAACAACACAACACATAAACAAAACAAAAGAACAACACAACTACAAAACAACAAAACGGCAACAACACAACGCAACAACACAACAACAACAAAACAACAACAACACAATAACGCAACAACACAACAACAACAAAACAACAACAAGATGGAATACACAAGTCCCAAATGGGTACGCACCATTCGAAAGTTATCTTATGTAGATGAAATACACAAGTCCCAAATGGGTAAGCACCATTCGAAAGTTATCT
>JAXRKP010001043.1:65000-112500 GCA_037039925.1 Doris montereyensis | reverse complement strand
GCCTTACTGCTTAAGAGAGCTAATGACATAGCGGTCATTCACAATAATTGACTTTACGTTACATAATTCCTCCACAACTTTAAAGTTTCTCCATCAATATTTGTTTTCTTCATATTGCTATCATCATGTTCTTGATGCTTAATTATAGACGCCTCATGTGAGCTGAGATTAAAAATTATTAAATACTTCAAGACCAGACAGTGGACAGGTAGGCGATCCCGCCCTCCACGTGTCTCCTGCTGCCTTGCAGGCGGGTCTTGGCTGACCAGAGGCTAAGGGAGTTAACCCTGACAGAAAACAACCTGCTGCTTTGCAGGCCAGTATTGGTTCACCAAAGGGTAAGGGAGTTAAACCCGGACAGGAACTAACAATTTGCTGCCTTGCAAGCTGGTCTTAGGTGACCAAAGCTAAAGGATTAACCCTGACAGAAAATAACAAGTCCCGGTGGGAGGCCTCAAGGCGGTAACCCCACCATCTACCTAGGGTACAGTGGGCCAATCATCTGCTTACCCAAAATCAACTGTTTCAGAGAAATAAATAGGATATACTCGGCTTGACCTTTTAAAGACGAAGATGAAAAAGAACACGGAGTGTGATTTTTAAACATGGGAATATTAGGGCAATAAATGGAAAAGTTGAATTAGTTGAAGAAATGGAAAGATTCAAAGTAGATATTTTGGCCATTACAGAAACAAAGAAATAGAAAATATAGGACCAGATCATACTTTTATCGCCTCAGAAGTAGATGTCAAAGATAGAGCTAGAGCAGGAGTAGGCTTCCTAATACATAAAGGCCTGAAAAGCCTATGGCTATTAGAGGTAAATATTAAACCGAAAGGAAAAGAAAGTAAATCGTTAATAGCTTATGGACCAAACGAAGACGCCACCAAAGAAGATCAATATATCTTTGAAAACGATTTACAAATAGCTGCATAGAAATCTTAAACTCAAACAGAAACTAATGGTTTTAGGAGATTTAAACACTAGAGTGAGCAGCAATGTAGAAATATCAGGAAAGTCATAGGTAAAGAAGGAGAGACAACTTCTCCAAATGGAGAGAGACATAGAGTTTTGCCCTAAAGAATACCTTGAAAATGGTCAACATCTTTTTTCATCATAAACATATCAACAAATGTACTACATTAAATGAAGACAGATGTTAAAAGTCAACGATAGACTACATAATAGTTAGCAGCTCTTGTTTTTACAGTACATTGGATGCAAGAGTAAACAGAGGAACTGAAATATTTAGTGAATATCTACTAGTGATTGCTAAAATGAGATTACTGACTGAAAAAAACGACAGAAAAGGAGAGAGAAGAAAGCTACTAAACTCAAAATAGGGGAACTAAATAAACCAATATTAAAACACGTATACCAATCTAGGATAAAAAGATTTATCAGTGAAAAACAGATGGATCTGAATGATAGCACAATAGAAGAAAAGTGGCAAATGTATAAAGAAACATTCCTCAGTTGTACTGAAAAGGTCTGTGGTAGGAAAAGAACAGTATGGTGGAATGAGAATGTCAAGACTAAGATCAAATAAAAGAAGGATGCCAGGAAGAAATACTCGCAAACAAGGAGGCAAGAAGATAGGATAGATTACGTGAGTAAAAGAACTATCACCAAAGAGGAAGGCAGGAAAGCAGAACAGGAACAATGGGAAGAGGTTGGGCAGAGACTTCAAGAAAGCTGTGAAGGAAATCAAAAGCTGTTCTGGGGGAGGGGAGGGGGGCAATGAAGAGCATGACAAAGACCAAAGCATGCCAAATACGACAAATTAAGAACGGCAAAGGCGAGGTAATTAATGAAAACAGCGAAATCATGGAAACATGGAATTACATAATCCTTCAGAACATATGAAACAAGGAGTAAAGATCAATTAGTAAGAGTAACAAGTAATCCAGAGGAGACAGATGAAGATGTAGATATCTCAATAGAAGAAATCCAAACAGCTATACGAAAAGTGAAATTAGGAAAGGCCCCAGGAGCAGATCAAGTTTATCCAGAAATGATTAAAAACCAAGGGAGAGAGGGCAGACAAACTAATACATGCAAAATGCCAACATGCATGGAAGTCCAAACAGGCACCAGGCGACTGGAAAAAGGGAACGGTAGTACCAATACATAAGAAAGGATCAACTGTGGAATGCTCAAACTATAGAGGTATATCACTTCTTAGCGTATCTGGAAATGTGTATGCCAGGATACTGGAAATGAGACTAAGAAAAGAGAAGAGGATTAGATTGAAGAACATCAGAGTGGATTTAGACCAGGAAGAAGTGTAAAGTAAGACCCCATATTTACAATTAGACAAATAATGGAAAAACATTGACTTGCAAATGTGTTTTATTAACTTAGAAAAGGCATTTGACACTGCGGAGGACAAACTATGGCATTCCTTAAAATGTAGAGGAAAATTTAATAGAAGGCATGAACGTTTTTACAATAAACCAACATGTGCAGTGAGAGTAGCTGGAAAGATATCTGAAGAATTTGATGTAGGTATAGGAGTAAGACACGGTTGTAACCTTAGTCCTCTTTTTGTTTATCACATTTATGGATTAAATCATAAAGGCATCCTCAAAAATGAAGAAAACGAATGTATGTATGTGGCAGCTCAAACCAGTAAATGTATCAATGTTAAACTGGCCAGGAAAAATAAATTATGATAAGTTCAAAGCTACAATTACATAGGAGTAATGATTAAGTCATAGGGTAAGCTAATAGACGAAATCAGCCAGAGAATCTTAAAAGCAAGGATAATGTATCACCATCTAGGAAAGACATTAGTAGATAAACAAGAATTGTCAACAAAAAACAAAATGGCAGTATACAACACAGTTTATTGTCCTACTCCTCTTCTCTGTGGCAGCGAAATCTGGACATTACACAGTAGAGAATACCGTAGAGTACAAGCAGCTGAAAAGAAGAGTAGTAGGAAAACTAAAAATGACAAAATCTGAACCACAACAATAAGAGATCAAACCAAAGCAGATGTCACAAAAATTGAAATAGGAATAAATCAATTGAAATGGTTTGGGCATGTAAACAGAGTGAATGACAATAGAATAGCTAAATCAATCCACAGTACTAAAGCCCAATGTAAAAGACTAAAAGGCAGACCTCGGAGAAAGTGGGAAAAGATATAAAAGAGGCAATAATGCAAAGAAATTTAACTTTTTTGGAAGGACACAGAAACTGTGAGGACAGGGCAGCCTGGAGAAAGATCATCTCGGGCATCTGAACCCATACATCGGAAGGTATAATGGGACTGGTAGAGAAAGGAAGAAAATACTTTAAAGGTATAGGTCTATAAACTCGTCGGTAAAGTTGTATTCCATTCAGGCTAAGTGATGATATGGTATTTATTTCTTCTTTTCTCTCTTCGTTGATAACTTCGTTTTCATACTTACCAAATATCATTGCAAACGTACATGACAAACCTACCCCCCCACAGTATGCCCATTTTCATTGAAATTTTACGAAAGACGGTCTAAAAGAGAAATCTAGTCATTACATTTTTACGAAAGACGGTCTAAAAGAGAAATCCAGTCATTACCTGTCTACAACAGACGGTCTAAAAGAGAAAATCAGTCATTACCTGTCTACAACAGACGGTCTAAAAGAGAAATCAGTCATTACATGTCTACAACAGACGGTCTAAAAGAGAAATCCAGTCATTACATGTCTACAACAGACGGTCTAAAAGAGAAATCCAGTCATTACATGTCTACAACAGACGGTCTAAAAGAGAAATCAGTCATTACATGTCTACGACAGACGGTCTGAAAGAGAATCCAGTCATTACATGTCTACGACAGATGGTCTAAAAGAAAACCAATCATTACATTTTTACGAAGACGGTCTAAAAAAAAATCCAGTCATTATATGTTTACGACAGACGGTCTAAAAGAGAAAACCAATCATTACATTTTTACGAAAGACGGTTTAATAGAGAAAACCAATAATTACATTTTACGAAGATCGGTCTAATAGAGAAAACCAATAATTACATTTTTACGAAAACGGTCTAAAGAGAAACCAATAATTACATTTTTACGAAAAACGGTCTAAAGAGAAACAAATAATTACATTTTTACGAAAAACGGTCTAATAGAGAAAACCAATAATTACATTTTTACGAAAGACGGTCTAGTAGAGAAAACCAATAATTACATTTTTACGAAAAACGGTTTAAAGAGAAAACCAATAATTACATTTTTACGAAAAACGGTCTAATAGAGAAACCAATAATTACATTTTTACGAAAAACGGTCTAATAGAGAAAACCAATAATTACATTTTTACGAAAGACGGTCTAATAGAGAAAAGAAAGATTAGAGAAAGTGTTTCCCCACCTGCTCCACTGTAGTTTTTCTTCACCATATCAGTTTTTCTCCTGTTACCATCAAAATACTCCACAGAGCATATAAACATGCCGCCAGTAAAGCATCTGATGGCATTTTTGATCGCCACAATGGACATCAGTTTACGAGTGTCATTGCTGTTGTGGTAGTTGAGGCCATCGCCTAATTCATTGACTGTGGGTTGTATGAGAGTCCACCCGTTTGAGGTCATTCCAAAACGGCTGGAAAAAACCCCGCATCATTGAGTTAGAACAATACAATCTATATTATTATTATTATTATTATTATTATTATTATTATTATTATTATTATTATTATTATTTATTATTATTATTATTATTATTATTATTATTATTATTATTATTATTATTATTATTATTATTATTATTATTATTATTATTATTATTATTATTATTATTATTATTATTATTATTATTATTATTATTATTATTATTATTATTATTATATATTATTATTATTATTATTATTATTATTATTATTATTATTATTATTATTATTATTATTATTATTATTATTATTATTATAATTATTATTATTATTATTATTATTATAACAATTATTATTATTTTATTATTAAAGTATTATCTTTATTATTATTATTATAATTATTAATAATTAGTATTATCATTATTATTATCGTCAAATCATTAAGAAATTGCCAGGGCATTGGCGCTCTCCTATTCCCCCCACCCCTAATCATGTTAATATAAATATATAATAATTAGTAAATCATTATTAACATAACAACAATATTCATGTTTTGAAAATTGAAAGTAACGTCTTTTTCATAAGTACACTTTGTGTGGTTTCATTTTGTTTTCGTTGGTTGGTGGTAGCTATCGTATTATCGTCAAAATCAGGAAGAAATTGCCAAGGCGGTGCGGCTCTCTATTTGAAATAACCAAATCTGATCTGATGTTAATATAAATATAGAATAAACTAGCCAAAATGCTTAATAGACGGACCGTTTTTAGTTTCCTAAGGTTACAAATTACCAAATTGCTTGATAGATGAAATGCATTTACTTCTTTTAGGTTGAAATAACCAAATTGATTGATAGACGGAATGCCTTATTTCTCTTAGGTTGAAATAACAAAATTGATTGATAGCTTTACTTCTCTTAAATTGAAATAACCAAATTGAATTGATAGACGGAATTACTTCTCTTATTGAAATAACAAATTGATTGATAGACTCTTATACCTTTAATAACTTAATTGAAATAACTAATTGATTGATAACTAAATTGCTGGTATACCTTTACTTAGATTGAAATAACCAAATTGAATGATAGACTATTAGATTGAAATAAGCAAATTGAATGATAGACTAATTAGATTGAAATAACCAAATTGAATGATAGACTATTAGATTGAAATAACCAAATTGAATGATAGACTATTAGATTGAAATAACCAAATTGATTGATAGACTATTAGATTGAAATAACCAAATTGAATGATAGACGTTTAGATTGAAACAACCAAATTGATTGATAGACGGAATGCTTTTGCTTCTCTAATGTTGAAATAACCAAATTGATTGATAGACGGAATGCTCTTGTTTCTCTAATGTTGAAATAACCAAATTGATTGACAGTCTTTTAGGTTGAAATAACCAAATTGATTGACAGTCTTTAGGTTGAAATAACCAAATTGATTGCTAGCCGGAATGCCTTTACTTGTCTTAGGCTGAAATAACCAAATAGATTGATAGCCGGAATGCTTTTACTTCTTTTAAATTAAAATAACCAAATTGATTAATAGACTTTTAGATTGAAATAACCAAATTGATTGAATATACTTTTAGATTGAAATAACCAAATTGATTGATAGCCGGGATGCTTTTACTTCTCTTAAATTTAAATAACCAAATTGATTGATAGCCTTTTGATTAAAATAACCAAATTGATTAATAGCCTTTTGGATTGAAATAACTTAAGTTTAAATAACCAAATTGATTGATAGCCTTTAGGTTGAAATAACCAAATTGATTGATAGACTTTTGGATTGAAATAACCAAATTGTTTCATAGCCTTTTAGGTTGAAATTACCAAATTGATTGACAGACGGAATACTTTATTTGTCTTAGTGTGAAATATTATCAAATTGATTCATGGACGAAATGATTTATTTGTCTTAGTGTTGAAATAATCAAATTGATTGATGAGATGAAATGATGTATTTTCCGTAGGTTGAAAAAACCAAATTTATTGAGAGACCGACTGCCTTTATTTTCCGTAGGCTGAAAAAACCAAATTTATTGATAGACCGACTGCCTTTATTTTCCGTAGGTTGAAAAAACCAAATTTATTGATAGACCGACTGCCTTTATCTTCCTTAGGTTAAAAAAAAAAAAAATGATTGATAGACGGACTGCCTTTATTATCTTCCTTAGGTTGAAAACCCCCCAAATATATTGATAGACTGACTACCTTTATTTTCCGTAGGTTGAAAACCCTCAAATATATTGATAGACCGACTGCCTTTATTTTCCTTAGGTTGAAAAACCCTCAAATATATTGATGGACCGACTGCCTTTATTTTCCTTAGGTTGAAAAACCCCCAAATATATTGATAGACCGACTGCCTTTATTTTCATTAGGTTGAACCCCCCCCCCCATATATTGATAGACCGACTGCCTTTATTTTCCTTAGGTTGAAAAACCCCCAAATATATTGATAGACTGCCTGTAGTAAATCGATTGATAAATTGACTGCCTTTAATTTTCCCTCTTTTGGAAAAAAACAATACCGAATCGATTAATAGACCGCCTGCCTTTTGGTTTCATTCAGTGAAAGAATCAATCTGGATCAGTAACAACAACAGTGAAAGAATCAGCATTCGGAAAAGAAAAAAAAAAAAAGCACAAATCTCAGATAATAACGTCGAAACTTGTAATCATAGATATGAAATTACAACTTACTTTTCAATTTTTTTATTTTTTATTTTTGTTTACCTTTCAGTGACTTTGATGGCATCAATACTTCGTGTAATTTACCTTGTGTGATATTGCTTCGTAATCTCCGTGTTTTAACTGTACAGTGGCCACGTCTTTCGTACCACCTTGTCCTTTTACAAGTGACATCGTCACTTTGATATATTCGTAAACTTTTCTTTCAGTTGTAGCGTTTCAGCGTTGCAGACAAGTGTCGTCTGTTCTACTTCTCGGAGTGCAAATTTACGTAAAACTGAAAAAAAAAGAAAAAAAAAAGAAAAGAGGAAAGAAAAAAAAGAAGATTTTGTTGGGAAATACAATATCAAATTACAACTTCGTCAGGGTGTTAACATGTTCGTCGTCATCATCATCATCATCATCATCATCATTTCCTTTTCACCCTATACGAGGGCATTAGCCACGAACAACTGACATCCACTTATTCATATCATCTTGGGAAACTCTTGATAAATCCCTCCACAAAAGACCCCCTCTCTTCAAGTCATCTTCCACTACTAGCCTTCTCCAGGTTAGTCGTGCCCTTCCCCTAATCTTGCCTGCCCCCCCCCTGTGGATTTACCCGAAAGGCGTGTCAGAATACAAAATTTGTTACCCTGTTTGAAAAGCGTTTCTGTCCAAATCATATCCAATGGGATTCTGCAAATCCCAGTATGTGTAGCTTGTTATGGTGCATCTCTTGGATAGCCTGATTACATCTGCCTGCTTCATACAAAGTTCGTACATTCTACGACACAATCCAGAGAGAATTCTTGCCTGAAGATGGAGGCCTCGGTCCAGTAGTTTCCTTTCGGCTTTCGCTACTGAACATCATCCGTTCTGTAACAGCAGCTCCATTTTCTTTTCTCCCAAGGTGGTGTTTTCATTTCTCTGTGTTAATGTTTCTGTAACAATTTTCTTTTACAGGTGGGATTGTTTTCCCACGCCAACCCCCCCCCCCAAACTGGAGGACCGGTCGTCTCGGTGTCGGAAGCCACAACCTACATGTAATTCCCCATTAAGTCGCCTCATACGACACGCTGGCATCCCCTAATTCCCCATTTAGTCGCCTCATACGACATGCTGCCATCACCTAATTCCCATGAAGTCGCCCTCATACGACACGCTGGTATCACATTGGGCATATTTTTGCACCCTTTCTGTTGATGAACCCCGTTACCAACACGATAACATCTTGGCTTGAGTCTTTTTTTTTTTTGGTGGTGGTTTTGTGAAATGCGAACAAGCAAAACCAACTGGGTTCTTTGTTCGTGGGATATGAGTTACGTTGCTCTCATCTGTATCTGTATTTGTAGTTATAGAATCCCTACTGGGTTTTAATACAACGCAAGCGAGAGAGCTGGTTGGTCTGGCTACTAATTGAAATATGGTTTAATGTTTTAGTCTTGTTGTTGGATGACTATTGCTGTTTTGAAACTACCGACTGTTGGTTTGGGTACGAAGTCTTTGTAACAGTTGTTCCAGTCTAAGGCGCTTTTATACGAAATACGAGTTTTTTTTATATTGTTCTCATTTGGCGTGGGGTATTTCAACTGCTCTTGAGTTAATCCTAGACTGTCTTTTGATGATGCATATTGTCAAATGTCTTTGGTCTCACGAGCAGTTTCCCTGAATGGAATTCAATGAAGTTTTGCAGCATGTGTTGCTGGTATTTTGTTTCTTTACAACTCTTAAAAATGTGTCCGCGGTGACTCGCAATTGCCTCACCGCATTTTATCCTCATCATTTACTTTGAGAATAGATCACAGATTAGTGACGGTAAAAATTAGTTAGTTTCATTTTGGCCTAAAAATCTTTATTCACGCCAATAGGCTAGCACACTGATGCATTGATGTTCTTTCAATGAAGATGTAAAACAAACAAAAATTGCCCCGGACATTTTTTCTGCTTTTAATAACGTTTAAGAAAAAAATAAACCGGAACACATACATTATATTTTTTTATTAAATTTTCAGCATCTTGGATTGATATTGTTAAAGAAAATCCAGCTAAGGAACTTAATACAATAATTTGTCTTATAGGCAAACGAGATCGCCAGGGAAACACAGACTGCTCATCAGAGTGTTTCGCTGTATCCAGAATGGCAATCGATTTTGAAATACATGAAAAACGAAAAGCAAGGCTACAAATTAATAATTCTGTATGTTTGACAGTAATTTCCGGGTAATTACGGGAAGAACTAATCCATGCGAATGCTAGAACAAGCTTGCCGTATTATGTAAATACCCACAGTCCAACATTTGCATTCATGTGGCGTAGTTTGAGGACGACACGTCCGCTCTATAACAAATGGTCTTGTTTTCTCTCTTGTTCCCCCCCCCTTCCTTTTTATTTACACACATCCACCACTAAGGTGATCTCGGAATACAACTAATGGTACCAACAAATAAATTAATCCAATTACCCCTGACGTATAGGGCGACGCTGATGTTCAAGGCTTCACGAAAGTTATCTCCCCTTTTGCCAAATCGGCAAGTGATGCTGCAATTGTCAAAGTCGGCGTTGATGATGAACTCCACGTCTTGTTGGTGCCTGTACGTACTGCAGTCGCTTGGTTTGCCAACGATTGAGGCTTTCTCTGTGGTGGCGTTCCGAAGTATGCTATTCATTCCTGGCCAGTAATTGGAGTTTGGGTAGTGGCAAATCCTGTTCCATTGGAAAGAGAAACCATCTGGTCCCTATAGAAGAAGAGGTTGAATTATTGCTTTTCTAATAATAATAATAATAATAATAATAATAATAATAATAATAATAATAATAATAATAATAATAATAATAATAATAATAATAAAAATAATAATAATAATAATAAAAATAATAGATATATGTTGCAAAATTAAACCATACGAGTTTTGAAATAAATAGATCGAAAAAATGGAGATGATTTTAGGTGGGTTTTGACTTAATTATCTGAGCCATAATAGTAGTAAAATATGGCATTTTTATATAACATTTGATACAATTGCACAGTTTAGTAAAATGTAGTGATTCTATATGGGTTTTGATACACAATACATCAAAACTTGTATCTGAGATACCAATGGATAGTAGTAAAATGGGTGATTTTTATATAACATTTGATACACAATGCATCAGACACCTAATAGTAAAATGTGGTAATTCTATATAAGATTTGATACACAATACATCAGAAACCTAGTAGTAAAATGTGGTAATTCTATATGAGATTTGATAAACAATACATCAGACACCTAGTAGTAAAATGTGGTAATTCTATATGAGATTTGATACACAATACATCAGAAACCTAGTAGTAAAATGTGGTGATTTGATACACAATGGATCAGACACCTAATAGTAAAATGTGGTGATTCTATATGAGATTTGATACACAATGCATCAGACACCTAATAATAGTAAAATATGGCATTTCTATATAACATTTGATACACATTGCGTCAGACATCTAATAGTAAAATGTGGTGATTCTATATGAGATTTGATAAACAATACATCAGACACCTAATAATAGTAAAATATGGTGATTCTATATGAGATTTAATACACAATACAGACACCTAATAGTAAAATGTGGTGATTCTATATGTGATTTGATACACAATGGATCAGACACCTAATAGTAAAATGAGGTGATTCTATATGAGATTTGATACACAATGGATCATACACATAATAGTAGTAAAATATGGCATTTCTATAAAACATTTGATACACATTGCGTCATACATCTAATAGTAAAATGTGGTGATTCTATATGAGATTTGATAAACAATACATCAGACACCTAATAATAGTAAAATATGGCATTTCTATGTAACAGTTGACACCCATTGCGTCAGACATCTAATAGTAGTAAAATGTGGTGATTCTATATGAGATTTGATACACATTGTATCAGACACCTAATAGTAGTAAAATGAGGTGATTTTATATGAGATCTGATACACAATGTATGAGACACCTAATAGTAGTAAAATGTGGTGATTCTATATGAGATTTGATACACATTGTATCAGACACCTAATAGTAGTAAAATGCGGTGATTCTATATTATGAGATTTCATACACATTTTATCAGATACCCAAAAGCAGTAAAATGTTGTGATTCTACATGAGATTTGACACAAAAAGTGTATCAGACACTTAATATTAGACCATGGTGACTCAATATGACGTTTTGATGCAAAGAGGATGGGAGGCCTAAAATAAAAATGTCTGTGAATTCATAAGAGTTTTGATATAAAAATCGATAGAACAATGAGTCATTTGGGATACGGCCAATAAAAAAGGAGGACCCATGTGAAGATCGCAAAACTCTGTGCACGTTAAAAATTCATTGGCTGTTTACATACAGGGCAGTCTGGGCAAAAATTTAAAAAAAATCCTACCAAAAAACTCCGACATCAGCTTAGTTGTGTGGTGGGTGTGGATAAATCAAATCAAATCAAATCAAATCAAATCAAATCAAATCAAATCAAATCAAATTGCTCAGGAGATTACTTGTGTTGAATTGGCAACGGTACACATCTGAAAATGTTCAATAAACTTACCAACCCTACGCAGCTTACGGTCACCGGCTGGATCTTGCTGTACGTGTTATTCGGTCTGGCAGGGGTAAGTTTCATTCCAGTAATCTCTACCTGTCCAGAAAAAAAAAAACACAGCAACCCAACAACAACAGAAGAAAGCAGAATAATTATGACACGTGACTGATGTATTAGATATCTTTTGTTTGTGACACAGAGACAACTCAAATGTGTTTGTCATGCTTCAGTGCAAACATCAAGTTTGACCAGTAGAGCGCATCAAATAACCTTACAAAATGGCGACTCGTTTCATCAATGTATTGGACTCAAACTCTCACCAACGAGATAGGTACTAGAGCGTTGGTGTAAGCTCAAGTAATGGAGGTAGTCAAAGTTCTTCCCTGGTCTATTTTCGATCTATCTTCTGATGTATGGGTTCCTCTGAGCAGCTTTTCCCTACTCAGTTTCCATCTCACCTTCCGATGTATGGGTTTCTCTGAAGTTCATCCCTTGTCACTTTCCATTCTATCTTCCTGTGCATGGGTTCCTGTGGACATTTTTTTCTTTATCTTCCTGTCACACTTTTTTCCCATTCCACCTTCCGATGTATAGATTTCCCTGAACAGTTATTTCTTTGTCATTTTCCATTCTATCTTCCGATGTATGGATTTCCCTGAACAGTTATTTTTTCCTCAGTTCCCATTCTACCTTCCAATGTTTGGATTTCCCTGAACAGTTCTGTCCTTGTCACTGCCCATTCTATCTTCCGATGTATAGATTTCCCTGAACAATTATTTCTTTGCCAATTTCCATTTTACCTTCCGATGCATAGATTTCTCTGAAAACAATTATTTCTTTGTCAATTTCCATTCTACCTTCCGATATATAGATCGCCCTGAACAGTTATTTCTTTGTTAATTCCCATTCCACCTTCCGATGTATAGATTCCTGTGAACAGTTCTTTCTTTGTCAATTCCCATTCCACCCTCCGATGTATAGATTTCCCTGAACAGTTATTTCTTTGTCATTTCCCATTCTATCTTCCGATGTATGGATTTCCCTGAACAGTTATTTCTTTGACACTTCCCATTCTACCTTCCGATGTATGGATTTCCCTAAACAGTTATTTCTTTGTCAATTCCTATTCTACCTTCCGATGTATGGATTTCCCTGAACAGTTCTTTCTTTGACACTTCCCATTCTACCTTCCGATGTATGGATTTCCTGAACAGTTATTTTTTCCTCAGTTCCCATTCTACCTTCCAATGTTTGGATTTCCCTGAACAGTTCTGTCCTTGTCACTCCCATTCTATCTTCCGATGTATAGATTTCCCTGAACAGTTCTTTTTCTTTGTCCCATTCCATCTTCCGATGTATAGATTTCCTGAACAATTATTTCTTTGTCAATTCCCATTCCACCTTCCGATGTATAGATTTCCTTGAACAGTTATTTCTTTGTCAATTCCCATTCCATCTTCCGATGTATAGATTTCCCTGAACAATTATTTCTTTGTCAATTCCCATTCTACATTCCGATGTATGAATTTCCTTTCTACCTTCAGAACAGTTCTTTCTTTGTCAATTCCCATTCTACATTCCGATGTATGAATTTCTCTGAACAGTTCTTTCTTTGTCACTTCCCATTCCACCTTCCGGCGTATATATTTCTCTGAACAGTTCTTTCTTTGTCACTTCCCATTCTATCTTCCGGTATATAAATTTATATGAAATGTTTTTTTCTTTATCACTTCCCATCTTACCTTCTGGTGTATGGATTTCCCTGAACAATTATTTCCTTGTCACTGCCCATTCTACCTCCCGATGTGAACTGTGCGTATTATGTCCGTCGCTCCTCGGGAAGGGACAGTAGCTTTTTAAGCAGGGACATAAGCTGGAGGTTGCAAGGCGTGCCATAGGCGATGTGCTTCTCCCGTCAGAAGCTGGAGGTTGCAAGGCGTCCCATGGGCGATGTGCTTCCCCCGCCAGAAGCTGAAAGTTGCAAGGTGTCCCATAGGCGATGTGCTTCTCCCGTCAGAAGCTGGAGGTTGCAAGGCGTCCCATGGGCGATGTGCTTCCCCGCCAGAAGCTGAAAGTTGCAAGGTGTCCCATAGGCGATGTGCTTCTCCCGTCAGAAGCTGGAGGTTGCAAGGCGTCCCATGGGCGATGTATTTCTCCGTCAGAAGCTGGAGGTTGCAAGGCGTCCCATTGGCGATGTGCTTCCTCCGTCATAAGCTGAAGGCTGCAAGGCGTCCCATTGGCGATGTGCTTCCTCTGTCAGAAGCTGAAGGTTGCAAGGCGTCCCATGGGCGATGTGCTTCCTCCGTCAGAAGCTGAAGGTTACAAGGCGTCCCATTGGCGATGTGCTTCTCCCGTAAGAAGCTGAAGGTTGCAAGGCGTCCCATTGGCGATGTGCTTCCTCCGTCAGAAGCTGAAGGTTGCAAGGCGTCCCATAGGCGATGTGTTTCCTCCGTCAGAAGCTGAAGGTTGCAAGGCGTCCCATTGGCGATGTGCTTCCTCCGTCAGAAGCTGAAGGTTGCAAGGCGTCCCATTGGCGATGCGCTTCCTCCGTCAGAAGCTGAAGGTTGCATGGCGTCCCATTGGCGATGTGCTTCCTCCGTCAGAAGCTGAAGGTTGCAAGGCGTCCCATTGGCGATGTGATTCCTCCGTCAGAAGCTGAAGGTTGCAAGGCGTCCCATGGGCGATGTGATTCTCCTGTAAGAAGCTGAAGGTTGCAAGGCGTCCCATGGGCGATGTGATTCTCCTGTCAGAAGCTGAAGGTTGCAAGGCGTCCCATGGGCGATGTGATTCTCTGTAAGAAGCTGAAGGTTACAAGGCGTCCCATGGGCGATGGGTTACTCCTGTAAGAAGCTGAAGGTTGCAAGGCGTCCCATGGGCGTTGTGCTTCCCCCGTCAGAAGCTGAACGTTGCAAGGCGTCTCATGGGCGATAAGTGCTTCATCCGTCAGAAGCTGGAGGTTACAAGGCGTCCCATGGACGATGTGCTTTGGCAGTCAAACAGCCAAACCGAGGTCATTCCAACAATGGTTGGGTTATCTTCCGAGGTAATCTAAAAAAACCCGTTACCGACCTCAACGACCAAACAAGAAATCTGCTCTGGAGAGGGAGCTAAGCAGGAGCTTCGGCATTCAACTGATAGCAGGATGTTTTAAAACCCAGCCTAACCCAATTATCAACGATTAACCCAATGTAATCTAAGCAGGGCTTACCCGTTACCACCGAAGAGGATGAAACCTAGGTTACCGAGAGTAACCTTGAACAGGATGCTTTAAACCCACGTTATCGAAACTGGGATGCTTTAAACCCACGTTACCGAGGTAATCTATAGCAGGATACTTTAAACCCACGTTAAGGTAATCTATAGAGAAGAAACCCACGTTACCGAGGTAACCTTTAGCAGGATGTTTTAAACCCACGTTACCGAGGTAACCTTTATCAGGATGCTTTAAACCCACGTTACCGAGGTAATCTATAGCAGGATACTTTAAACCTACGTTACCGAGGTAATCTATAGCAGGATACTTTAAACCTACGTTACCGAGGTAATCTATAGCAGGATGCTTTAAACCTACGTTACCGAGAGTGTAACCTTATATCAGGATGCTTTAAACCTACGTTACCGAGTTACCGAGGATAAACCTACGTTACCGAGGTAATCTAGGATGCTTTAAACCCACGTTACCGAGGTAACCCTTATCAGGATGCTTTTAAACCTACGTTAATCTTTAGCAGGATGCTTTAAACCTACGTTACCGAGGTAACCAGGATGCTTTAAACCCACGTTACCGAGGTAATCTATAGCAGGATGCTTTAAACCCACGTTACCGAGGTAATCTTTAGCAGGATGCTTTAAACCCACGTTACCGAGGTAATCTTTAGCAGGATGCTTTAAACCCACGTTACCGAGGTAATCTTATCAGGATGCTTTAAACCTACGTTACGAGGTAATCTATAGCAGGATAAACCTTTACCAGGATGCTTTAAACCCACGTTACCGAGGTAATCTTTAGCAGGATGCTTTAAACCCCACGTTACTTTAAACCTACGAGGTAATCTTTAGCAGGATGCTTTAAACCCACGTTACCGAGGTAATCTTTAGCAGGATGCTTTAAACCCACGTTACCGAGGTAATCTTTAGCAGGATGCTTTAAACCCACGTTACCGAGGTAATCTTTAGCAGGATGCTTTAAACCCACGTTACCGAGGTAACCTTTAGCAGGATGCTTTAAACCCACGTTACCGAGGTAATCTTTAGCAGGATGCTTTAAACCCACGTTACCGAGGTAACCTTTAGCAGGATGCTTTAAACCCACGTTACCGAGGTAACCTTTAGCAGGATGCTTTAAACCCACGTTACCGAGGTAACGCTTTAGCAGGATGCTTTAAACCCACGTTACCGAGGTAACGCTTATCAGGATGCTTTAAACCCACGTTACCGAGGTAACCTTTAGCAGGATGCTTTAAACCCACGTTACCGATGTAACCTTTATCAGGATGCTTTAAACCCACGTTACCGAGGTAACCTTTATCAGGATGCTTTAAACCCACGTTACCGAGGTAACCTTTAGCAGGATGCTTTAAACCCACGTTACCGAGGTAACCTTTAGCAGGATGCTTTAAACCCAAGTTACCGAGGTAACCCTTATCAGGATGCTTTAAACCCAAGTTACCGAGGTAACGCTTATCAGGATGCTTTAAACCCAAGTTACCGAGGTAACGCTTATCAGGATGCTTTAAACCCAAGTTACCGAGGTAACCTTTATCAGGATGCTTTAAACCCAAGTTACCGAGGTAACCCTTATCAGGATGCTTTAAACCCAAGTTACCGAGGTAACCCTTATCAGGATGCTTTAAACCCAAGTTACCGAGGTAACCCTTATCAGGATGCTTTAAACCCAAGTTACCGAGGTAACCCTTATCAGGATGCTTTAAACCCAAGTTACCGAGGTAACCCTTATCAAGATGCTTTAAACCCAAGTTACCGAGGTAACCCTTATCAGGATGCTTTAAACCCAAGTTACCGAGGTAACCCTTATCAAGATGCTTTAAACCCAAGTTATGAGGTAACCCGTTCAAGAAAACCCAAGTTACCGAGGTAACGCTTATCAGGATGTTTTAAACCCAAGTTACCGAGGTAACCCTTATCAGGATGCTTTAAACCCAAGTTACCGAGGTAACCCTTATCAGGATGCTTTAAACCCAGGTTACCGAGGTAACCCTTATCAGGATGCTTTAAACCCAGGTTACCGAGGTATCCTTTAGCAGGATGGCACATGTCTGGTGTGTTTATTCTGATTGGCAAGGGATTGCAACGGCTGGTCCTATAAGGTGGAAGTCAATCAATGTCTTATGTTTGAAGGGACTGTATAGACAAACTGAATAGTTTACTAAATACACTGACAAGCAATGAGGCAAAGGCCATGTCAGAAGTGAAGGTAAGGCCATAATAATAATAATATCAAAGCGCCATAGAACCACTAAAGGAGACAAATACAAGGAGTGTACAGAAAAAGAATCGCGATCACCTTAGGGGTCGAACCCGCGACCTCTGTGTCGGCAACCCCATCGCATCGTCAAGAAAAGAAAAGCGTGCTACCAACCGAGCTAACTACGCGAGACGATAGCCGGGTGCCGACGCAGAGGTCGCCGGCTCGATGCCAATGGTGGCCAGGATCTTTTTTCTTCTGTCTATTCCTTGTATTTGCCTCGTCTTTGTTCCCATGGGGCTTTTACATATCATCTTATTTCATTACCTTTACAATAGGATAGCGAGAAGTGTTGATGGATGTCTTCAGTGCGAAGCCTTACACAAGTCTAGCCCTAAAGAATCTCCGTGTTGAATAATTTTATGTTTTATAACGTCTCTCTGTGTGCATCGATCTTATGCTAGAGTTTTCAGGGCAAGTAGATCTCAATTCTGTTTTCAATTGTGCTTATTTTTGTTTGTGTCTTTCCCGTTTGATTTTCGGCATTAAGAGGCGTTGTAGCTCAACGATAGTGTTGTGCGTTTGTATTCACGATGATACCGCTTCAAGCCCCACGGCTGGCAAATGTTGTCCCCTCCCCCCCCCTCCACACAACGTTGTACTCTTAGAAAAGCACTTCAGTCTAACTTCCTCACTTGATCCATGTGTGAATGAGTACCCAGCTATAGGTAGAGAACGATCTTGTCAGAATGTTTGTGCAAAAAACCTGGCACGTTTATGCATTGTATGCTCCCCCCCCGGGAGTTGAGAAGGACATTGAATGAAATGGCTATAACATACTATAATACCCTTCATCTTCATCTTTATCTTTATCTTTATCTTTACCTTTATCTTTATCTTTATCTTTGTTTTTATCTTTATCTTTATCTTTATCTTTATCTTTATCTTTATCTTTATCTTTATCTTTATCTTTATCTTTATCTTTATCTTTGTTTTTATCTTTTTCTTTATCTTTATCTTTATCTTTGTCGAAGATCAGATCCCATATTATTTGCGTATGTCAATTCCCTAGTCACATCTTCATTTCATCTTTGTCAAAGATCAGGTCCCACATTATCTGCGTATGTCAATTCCCTGGTCAGATCTTCACTTCAACTTTGACAAAGATCAGGTCCCACATTATCTGCGTTTGTCAGGTCCCCGGTCACAACTTCACTTCAACTTTGTAGAAGATCAGGTCCTACATTATCTGCGTATGTCAGTTCCCTGGTCAGATCTTCACTTCATCTTTGACAAAGATCAGGTCCCACATTATATGCGTATGTCAATTCCCTGGTCAGATCTTCACTTCATCTTTGACAAAGATCAGGTCCCACATTATATGCGTATGTCAGTTCCCTGGTCAGATCTTCACTTCATCTTTGACAAAGATCAGGTCCCACATTATCTGCGTATGTCAGTTCCCTGGTCACATCTTCACTTCATCTTTGACAAAGATCAGGTCCCACATTATCTGCGTATGTCAATTCCCTGGTCAGATCTTCACTTCATCTTTGACAAAGATCAGGTCCCACATTATATGCGTATGTCAATTCCTTGGTTAGATCTTCACTTCATCTTTGAGAAGATCAGGTCCCACATTATCTGCGTATATCAGGTCCCTGCTTACATCTTCACTTCATCTTTGTAGAAGATCAGATCCCACATTATCTGCGTATGTCAGTTCCTTGGTCACATCTTCACTTATAGGTAATTTTATCTTCTCGGTTCCTTCAGAGCTGCCTCTAGACACACAGTGAACATGACTGCAATCATGCTGTATCCATATGGCGTGACGAGTTTTGCTCTGGTTTTCACCGATTCGCTTCCGTGCGTAGATCTCAAGGTTCCATATCTGCAAACAGTGTTGGAATTATTTTCACGCGATCTTCCTTCTAAAAAGAAACTGAGCAAAAAGATCACGTTGATGTAACAGGTATGTATCAATAACATGTTAACATGCATGTGTGTTCGTATGACTGTGTGACACACTATAACCGTACCTTGTCCACTGTAAGTGATGTTGGCTGCTGCTTCCGAGAACCTCTTTCCGTTGGTAACGTAGGTCACGTGGCATTCATACAGTCCGCCGTCTGAGCAGCGAGCAGGATTCTTGGAGGTCACGATCGACGTTTGAGCGCTTAACTGATCCGTTGATGGCTGTGCAAATTTCCACCCGTTAGTGACAAAATCGTTGTCCTGAAATAGAAATGCCGAAATAATAATATTATAGCAACATTACTATGACTACTACTACTACTGAACTACTACTACTACTACTACTACTACTACTACTACTACTACTACTACTACTACTACTACTACTACTACTACTACTACTTACTACTACTACTACTACTACTACTACTACTGCTACTACTACTACTATTACTACTACTACTACTATACTACTACTACTACTACTATTACTACTACTACTACTACTAATACTAATACTACGACGACTACTACTATTACGACTACCACTGCGACTATTACTATTACGACTACTGCTACTTCTACTACTACTACAAACTAGTGAAGGTAATGACGCAAGATAAATGAAAGCCCCATAGGAACAAAGGCGAGACAAATACAAGAAATGGACAGAAAAAATCCTGGCCACCATTGGGATCGAATCCGCGACTTCGGCGTCGGCACCCATCGCCTCGCCATGAAGAGAAATCGTGCTACCAACCGAGCTAACCACGCTCCCACTGGGTAAACGAACTGTCAGTGAATATGACTGCTAGTCATGACTGGTTTCGTGCGAAAGACCTTGCTAATGAATTTCCTTTTTTTTAAAGGAACGTAGTTAGCTCGTTTGTTTGCACGCTTTCTTTTCATGGCGAGGCGATGTGTGCCGACGCAGAGGTCGCGGGTTCGATCCCCATGGTGGCTAGGATTTTTTTTCTGTCCATTCCTTGTATTTGTCTCGTCTTTGTTACCTATGGGGCTTTCATATTATCTTGTGTCATTACCTTCACTTCTGACATGCCCCTTGTTGCATCACTGTTTGTCTTTATCTACGTCATATTATTATTACTACTACTACTACTACTACTACTACTACTACTACTACTACTACTACTACTACTACTACTACTACTACTACTACTACTACTACTACTACTACTACTACTACTACTACTACTACTACTACTACTACTACTAAATATATTCATTTTTATGTAGTGTTGCTGTAATTACACCTCCATGTCCCTCATTGAAGTAAATGCTGGCCATATTTGTCTTTGTACTTCCATTGACATCGATTCGTGACAGGGTTATATCCAAAATAACAGATGAGTTCACATCGGAAAGTCCCACAGCCGTAGCGTCACAGATAATGGACAGTGACCGTCCCTCAGAAAATATGCGCTGAGTTGACGCTCTGACTGTAACATTCAAAAGGTGTAATTCACTTGAAAGGATCATTCACATCGTTTTAACTTTTTATTGGAGCCTTATAGTAAAAAAAAATCCTGTTTTGTTTTCCTAACTTCGTCTTTGGCGATAGCTCATTTATTCACGTAATCTATCCTATTCTGGTCGCTTTGTTTGCAAGTATTTCTTCCAGGCATTCTTCATTTCTTTGATCTTAGTCTTGACATTATCATTCCACCATGCTCTTCTTTTCCTATCTCCTTTCATTCGTGTCCTACCATCAACTTCTTCAGCACAAATGAGGAGTGTTTCTTTATATATCTGCCACTTTTCTTCTATTGTGCTATCATTCAGATCCATCTGCCTTTCACTGATAAATCTTTTTATCCTTAGATTGGTTTACGTGTTTTACTACTGGTTTATATAGTTCCTCTATTTTGAGTTTAGTAGCTTTCTTCTTTTTCCTTTTCTGTTTGTTTTCTTCAGTCAGTAATCTCATTTTGGCAATCACTAAGGGATGATCACTAAATATTTCAGCTCTTCTGTTTACTCTTGCATCCAATGTACTGTAAAAAAGAGAGCTTCTAACTGTTATGTAGTCTTTCTTTGATTTATCACACCTGCCTTAATTTACTCTAGTATATTAGTGGATATCTTTAAAATGAAAAAAAGGTGTTGGCTATTTTCATGTTATTCTTTAGGCAAAATCTATTAGTCTCTCTCCATTTGGAGAAGTTGTTGTCTCTCCTTCTTTACCTATTACTCCTCCTGACGTTTCTAGATTGTTGCCTACTCCAGCGTTTAAATCTCTTAAAACCATTAGTTCCTGTTTGTGTTTAAGATTCTCTGCAGCTATTTGTAGATCGTTTTTGCCGATATCGTTTTCTTTTTAGTTGCGTCTTCGTTTGGTCCATTGGTTATTAATAATTTAATTTCTCTTCCTTTTGGTTTAATATTTACCTCTAATAGCCGTGGTCTTATAAATTTCCAACTTTCTAGTAGCTTTTCATGCCTTTTATGCACTACTCCTGCTTTAGCTCCATCTTTGACATCTTTTCCTGAGAAGATTAAGATATGATTCGGTCCTACATTTTTTATCCCTTGTGCTTTTTTCTTTGTTTCTGTAATGGCCAAAATATCTACTTAAAATGTGTCCATTTCTTCAACTAATTCTAACTCTTTTCCACGTATTGCCATAACATTCTATGTTCCAAAAATCACAGTCCGTATTTGTTTTCAAGTTTGTCTTCGAAAGATCAAGCCGGTTATATTGCACTTATTTCTCTGAATCGGTTTGGTTTTGGATAAGCAGGATTATCCCACTGTACCCTAGATAGATGGTGGGGCTGCCACCTTGAGGTCCCCTACCAGGCCTTGTTAATTTCTGTCAGGGTTAAATTCCTTAGCCTTTAGTCATTCAAGACCGGCCTGCAAGGCAGCATGTTGTTTTCTGTCAGGGTTACCTCCCTTAGCCTTTGGTCGGCCAAGACCCGCCTGCAAGGCAGCAGGAGACTCGTGGAGGGCGGGATCATCTACTCCATGTACAGGTGCTTACCTGTCCACTACGCAGGCAATCACACCAAAACTCAGCAAAATCACTTAAGTCTTAACATGAAAGTGGATCCAACGAAATACGTTTTGAAGTTTTGTTTAAAAAACAGTTATTGAGGAAGAATTTTTCATGCTGGCTCGCAGTGTGTTTCAAGTGGTGACACTAAAAGTGAGTTCGATGGTCAGCCTGTATCCGAGTTCTTGCCATTCGTAGCAGCAGGCGGTCGCCAGATGATCATAAGCACCTGTCTGGTACAAATGGTGTAAGCAACTCATGGAGATACGTTGGCGCAGATCTATCCAAACATTTGTACACAATGGACGCTGCCTTGACCTGATTCTTTCCAGAACGGGGTAGCTAGTACAGCTGGAAGAGGCGGGCGTAATTTCATCACGTCGGCTTTTATCTAAAATCAAACGAGCTGTGTGGTTCTGGATGACTTGTAGACGCTTGATGTTCTCTATTGATGTTCTCTAATGACGTTCTCTAATGATGTTCCAAAAAACGAAGTCCTATGGAGTCTTCTGTTTGATGAAGTTGGTAAGCAAGCCCACAAGAACAAGACACTATATTATGTGGTGGTGTCTGTTGTACAACACTGCTCAGTTTGTCATAAGAGCTACGACATTTCAATTAATCTTGGTGACAAAGATTGAGATTCTAATTTGCACATGTAGATTTCAAACCTTAAACTATTAAAGACAAAATGAAGAAAATACATTCTTGGGCTTCGTCATCTATATCAAGTCCGAAGCATCATATCATTTAAACTTACCAAATATGAAAAAGCTCGAAAGGAATATAATTGATGTAATGTAGCACTCTGCCATTTGTTCAATTGTAGTGTTCGTCCACAATTTGACTAATTCTGTTACTACTGTTGCTGCTGCTATCTGAAATGGAAACAAATTAATATACTATCTGAATTATTTCCCTTTAATGGCGTTGGTGGCCGAGCGGTTAAGTTGCCGGACTGGGGGTCATGAGGTCCCGAGTTCGAATCCTAGCAAAGCCAGGTCCGACGTTATGTTCCTTTGGGAAAGACACTTAACACTCATTTCCCCCACTCTGCCCAGGTGGAAATGGGTACAAAACTAGCTTGGGAGTAAAAAACTGCGACAGACAAGTGTCCTGGCTAGAGGAGACTACTGTCACCTGTTCCGCTTCACACTATATAAACTGGGATAAGCTACGGTTCTATAGGCCTTAAGGGCTTTGAAGAAACTTTACTTGATTTTACTATTATTTCCTTTAGAGTTTCCTCAAAGTGCATGTATCAGTGTTACTTCCCTTGACAGTTTCCCAACTTACAAGTATCAGTATTAATCACCTTGACAGTTTCCCATAGTGATATATATCCATATTAATTCCCCTCGCAGTGTACCAGCATCATATATTACTCCCCTTGACAGTTTCCCAAATTGACATATACCAGTATTACTTACCTTCACAGTTTCGAGGAAGTGCATGTATCAGTATTACTTCCATTGACAGTTTCCCGATCGCAGTGATATATATCGGTATTACTTCATTTGACAGTTTCAAGAGTGCATATATTAGTATTACTTCCCTTGACGGTTTCCCAACTGTATATTTACCAGTATTACTTCCCTTGACATTTTTCCAAAGTGCATGGATCAGCATTCTATCCCTTGACATTTTGGCAACATGCATGTCTTAGTATTGCGTCCCTTGACAGTTTCCCAAAGTGCATGTATTAGTATTATTTCCCTTGATAATCTCCCAAAGTGCATATATGAGTGTTAATTCCCTTGACAGTTTCAGGAAAGTGCATGTATCAGTATTACCTGTCTTGACAGTTTTCCAAAGTGCATGTATCAGTATTACATGCCTTGACAGTTTTCCAAAGTGCATATATCAGTATTACCTGCCTTGACAGTTTTCCAAAGTGCATGTATCAGTATTACCTGCCTTGACAGTTTTCCAAACTGCATGTATCAGTATTACCTGCCTTGACAGTTTTCCAAAGTGCATGCATCAGTATTACTTCCCTTGACAGTTTCCCAAAGTACATGTATCAGTATTGATTACCTGGACAGTTTCCCAAAGTGTATGTATCAGTATTACTTACCTTGACAGTTTTCCAAAGTGCATTTTTCCGTATTACCTCCCCTTGACAGTTTCCCAATGTGCCTGTATCAGTATCAATTCCTTGACAGTTTCCCACAGTGCATGTATCAGTACTATTTCCCTAGACAGTTTCCCCAAAAGCATTTATCAGTATTACTTACCTTGACAGTTTCCCAAAGTGCATTTACCAGTATTACTTACCGTGACAATTTCCCAATCATTTATTTATCAGTATTACTTCCCTTGACAGTTTCTCAAAGGGCATATATCAGTATTACTTCCCTTGATAGTTTCCCAAAGCGCATGCATCAGTTTTACTTATCTTGAAGTCTTCCTAAAGTGCATGTATCAGTACTACTAACTTCACTGGACAATTTTTCCAAAGTGCATTTATCAGTATTACTTCCCTTGACAGTTTCAAAGTGCATGTAAGTATTACTTCCTTAACAGTTTCCCATAGTACATGCAAGTATTACTTCCTTAACAGTTCCTCCATCTCAGGACACCTTCCATTAAAATTAATACAACCTGACGTGGAAAGCGATGCCTTATGGATGTTGCTCGGAATTACATAAACTAGTTATTGTTTGGAGAATAGCCCCCCCCCCACCCCACCACCCCAACCACAGGAAGGAATATGGTGCCGTCTTCACCGGAAGATGGTATCATCATGTCGATATCAGCTTCTCTTCAGTAGTTATGGCCAGCACCAGCAATTTTATAAACACTATTACAGCACGAAGGAAGCATTTGCTCAAAGTGTGGAAGCTTATTTCAAAGTTATTTTTATGAAGTAGGACAAGAACAGGTCACTGAGAACTACATTCCACTGGGAGGCCACTTTTTCCGAACAATTACCATAGACTTTAATATCTGGACTAATGTACTTGATACGGTTTTACTACCCCTCGCATATACTGACACCTTACTTTTACAAGTCATACCAACTGCTAATGAAACTCCTTTTTTAGGAGCGTAGTTAGCTCGATTGGTAGCACGCTTTCTTTTTTCATGGCGAGGCGATGGGTGCCGACGCAGAGGTCGCGGGTTCGATCCCCATAGTGGCCTGGATTTTTTTCTGTCTATTCCTTGTGTTTGTCTCGTCTTTGTTCCTATGGGGCTTTCATATTATCTTGTGTCATTACATTAAGTCATACCAACTTATTTCGGACTGTTTAACACACATTTGACCACTTAAACCGTCGCAAATTAATGTTTTAGCAAAAGAATAGCCGCAAAAGGCATTAGCTCAGGCTGGGTCCCCGGACATCCGAAAGATGGGATATCTTAACAGCCGCTTTGTCACTAGCCATGCTATTTAAAAAATATATATTCAGGGTACCGGAAGCGCGTATAATTAAAAATAATAAATCGAAATGGCGACGGTTGTAAAGATCAAATTCGTGTAATACGAATAACAATCTTAAAACATATGTATGTCCAATTCTAATAGTCAGATGGGAGTGATAGTAAAAAAGAAAACCCATATAAATCTAATTTTGTTGAAGGCGGTACGCCTCTTTTTCTCTACACCCATGTTATCTAAATCTACGTTCCGACCTAGACCTAGATGTAAGTTCTATATAGATCCTAGCTTATTACTTCCAAATCTGATACAAATTTGTTTTTAGGGACGAATTTCACAGTGAAACCCATGTGAACTATTAAAAGACAAAACATTCCTGAGTTTAGTCTAGTGATAAGATGTGCATACATTTACAGTCTTACTTTATGCTTGAGCGCTTCACCACTTCACAATTCCTTCTGATTATGATACAAACTGAAAAGAGAAAGTTTCACTTTTCAAATTTGTATTTAAGCTCTGCTTCATCACAATGTTAAAAACAGAGTTTAGGAACTAGCCTTTTGTCTTCTGCAATATCCATTGATTAATTTAAGTTGAGTCTGGATCTACTTCTACTTGGTTAAAAAAAAATCAAACGTCAATAGTATAATGATACTATTATTATGGTCGATATCCTACCATCGGTCAACACCTTCCAGTAACAGTGCATTTCAGTTCGCGTATAGGCTATTCTAAGTATTTACGATGCAAGAAGAATGTAGACAAAAATCAATAACACTATTTATATAAATCTAAAGTTACTACTAGTGCTGTTTGTTGAAAGATTTTGTTGTTGTTGCTTTTGTTGTTGTAAAATCTTGATCTTGGGATATCATCATATTCTAGCAACCAGCGGAAGTGATTTAATAATAATGTTTGTCTCGTCTTTGTTCCTATGGGGCTTTCATATTATCTGTGTCATTACATTAACTTCTGACATGCCCCTTGCCTCACTGCTTGTCTTTATCTACGTCAGATTACTTCAGAGGCATACTATATATTGTAATGTATTTATTCGTCAATGTTCAACGGTTGTTTAAAATAATACTAGGTTTAGATCTAGAGAAAGTTGTAGTCGAGGCTACTGAGGGAACGAACTGTCAGTGAATATGACTGCTAGTCATGACTGGATTCGTGCGAAAGACCTTGCTAATGAAACTCCTTTTCTAAGGGAGCGTAGTTAGCTCGATTGGTAGCACGCTTTCTTTTCATGGCGAGGCGATGGGTGCCGACGCAGAGGTCGCGGGTTCGATCCCCAAGGTGGCCAGGATTTTTTTCTGTCTATTCCTTGTGTTTGTCTCGTCTTTGTTCCTATGGGGCTTTCATATTATCTTGTGTCATTACATTAATAATAATGTGTATGGCTGTTAGATCTAGCTGTATTTTCATTTTAAAGAAACACCTATGTGGTGTTACGGTTACCAGCTAAAAGCTTCGTAACAACTACTTCCCTCCATGACATGGGGCTGAGTGTCATTACTAATGTTTACTCTCCTTTAAGACAAGGAAATGGTTGTCATAACTAGTCTTGACTTCCTTTCACGACAAGGAGATCGACGTCATTGCTTAGGTTGATTTCCCAACATGACAAGGTGATTGATGTCATTACTAATGTTGACTTCCCTGATTAACTAGGAAACAGATGTCATTACTAATGTCGACTTGCCTTCAAGACAAGGTTACATATGTCATTACTGGAGTTGACTTCCTTTCAAGACAAAGAGATGGATGTCATTACTAATGTTGATTTCCTTTCAAGACAGAGAGAGGGATGTCATTACTAATGTTGACTTCCTTTCACGACAAAGACATGGATGCAATATTGCCGTTGACTTCCCTACAAGACAAAGAGATCAATGTCATTACTGAGGTTGACTTCCCTACATGACAAGGAGATCGATGTCATTACTAATCTTGACTTCTCTACATTACAAGGATATCGATGTCATTACTAAGGTTAGCATTAATAGAGTTGTGAAGACAACAATTTTGAAATTAACAGGTTAGCATCATTAGAGTTGAAAGACAGTATCAGTGAATGGACAGGATAGGATGAACGGGTGGACACCATGACGGATTGAAAAGGCTTGGATGAATGGGTAAACAGCATCACGGAATGGACAGGTCAGCTTCAATGGGCGACTTCAATGTGTAGCATCAATGGGTAGCATCAATGGGTAGCATCAATGGGTAGACTATGAACAGAAACAACCCCCATTATTACATCTCATTCCTAGCGTCAAACAGGCACAATTCGGGTCGCTGATATTTCACATTATTACATCTCATTCCTAGCGTCAAACAGGCACAATTCGGGTCGCTGATATTTCACATTATTACATCTCATTCCTAGCGTCAAACAGGCACAATTCGGGTCGCTGATATTACACATTATTACATCTCATTCCTAGCGTCAAACAGGCACAATTCGGGTCACTGATATTTCAATTACAGACATTCTGAACCCGAGACCCCCAGATCTATCGTCGGCCTTTTCACCTTAACATTGAGTAAAATATGTTGGTAAATCTGGGAGCTAGATTCGTTTATCATGAAGAGACACACAGAAAAAGGTAAATATGTATACATGAACAAAAATGAACTGCCTTTGAACGGATTAGACGTCATAGTGATTCTATGTGTAAATTATTTTAATTAGATTCTAGATTCATGCGATTTTAATTCTTTTAAGATAAGGTAGGAGTTACTTCAACGTGTTATTCTTAAATGTAAATTTAATTTAAAAAAAAAAGGCAATACTGCACATTTTGTATGCATACGTTGGGTGAAAACGTAGAATTAGATCTAGAACAGCTCTAGATCTAGAGCCAGATATCTAGATCTAGATCTAGACTTTAGATTTTAGACATAGGAACTCGATCTATTCTAGATCTATAGGCAATGTACCAGCAATCGTTCACTACGACATATTGGTTGTGCAGCGATTTAGAATGCTCTCTATTAATATTAGAATCTATCTATCCTGTTTAATCCCATACAGGAACTTTGTGTATTATGAATGTAAAGATCTCATCAGTTGTTTGTGTTTGTTCTTTCTTTATTGGTGGACTTGTCAACTATTGTTGTTTTGGACTTTTGACTCAACTACACTTTGGCTCCTTTGTATTATTTATTTACGTGTATTTAGATAGTTCACGGTGCTCCATTTCTTTATTGTTTACGTTATTTATATCCGTTTTATTGCATCTACATTCTAGATCTAAATTTAGATCTAGATATTTTATTAGTGTTTCGATCTAGGTTCTAGAATATTTCTCGGTTGCTGTCTGACAAAGGGTTACACCCGAAAAGTCACGTGTTTGTTCTATCTATATTGGTGGAGTTGCCAATTATTGTTGTTTTTGACTTTTGATTTGACTCCACATGTAAGCACCTTACGGGGAGTAAATGACCCCCGCCCTCCCGAGTCTCCTGCTGCCTTGCAGGCGGGTCTTGGTTGACCAAAAGATGAGGGAGTTAATCCTGACAGAAAACAACCTACTTCCCTGCATGTCGATCATGGCTGACCAAAGGCTAAGAGAGTTAACCTTGACAGAAAATAACAACCTGCTGCCTTGCAGACTTGGTATTGAATTACCAAAGGCTAAGGGAGAAAACTCTGACAGAAAATAACAAGGCCTGGTAGGGGCCTCAAGGTGGCAGACCCACCATCTACCTAGGATACTGTGGGCTAATCCCCCTGCTTTTCCAAAACCAAACTTTTTCAGAGAAATAAAAGCGATATGCCTGGCTTGACTTTTCAACGACGATTATGGAAATGAACACAGAGTTAGAATTAGTTGAAGAAATGGAAAATTTCAAAATAGACATTTTGGCCGTTACAGAAACAAAAGAAAAAAGCACAAGGGATAAAAATGTAGGACCAAATCATATTTTAATCTTCTCAGGAGTAGATGTCAAAGAGAGAGCTAGAGCAGAAGTAGGCCTCCTAGTGCATAAAAGGCATGAAAAGCTACTAGAAAGTTGGAAATTTATGAGCCCACAGCCATTAGAGGTAAATATTAAACCAATAGAAAGAAACATTAGATTATTAATAGCTTATGGATCAAACGAAGGCGCCACTAAATAAGAAAAAAGATATCGCCGAAAATGATTAACAAATAGCTGCAGAGAATCTTAAACACAAACAGGAACTAATGGTTGTAGGAGGTGTAAAAAGCTAGAGTAGGCAACAATATAGAAACGTCAGAGGAGCGATAGGTAAAGAAGGAGAGACAACAACTTATCCTAAAGGAGTGAGACTAATAGAGTTTTGCCTAAAGAATAACATGGACATAGCAAACACCTTTTTCCTCATAAACATATCCACAAATATATAAGAGTAAATGAAGACAGCTGTGAAAAATCAATTATAGACTACATAATAGTTAGCAGCTCTGTTTTTTTACAGTACACTAGATGCAAGAGTAAACAGAGGAGCAGAAATATATAGTGATCACTACCTAGTGATTGCCAAAATGAGATTACTGACTGAACAAAACAAACGGAAAAGGAAAGAGAAGAAAGCTACTGAACTCAAAATAGAGGAACAAAATAAACCAATAGTAAAACAGATATACCAATCTAGGGTAAAAAGATTTATCAGTGAAAGGTAGATAAATCCGAATGATAGCACCGTAGAAGAAAAGTCGCAAATGTATAAAGAAACACTGTCCTGAAGAGGTCTGTGGTATGAAACAATTAATAATAATAATAATGAATAGCATTTTTATAGCGCATATCAAGAAATTACTTAGTGCTCTATGCGCATTCAAAAAGCAAAACAAGTAGATCTATAATATTATAATTCATAATAGTATAGATAATGGTATACCAATTTCAATTACAAGGACAAGTATATAAATCATCAACATTTACATTCAAATTAATGATGAAACATAATACACAAATTTTATCAAATGAGATATGCCTTTTTGAAAAGATGCTGTTTCAATTGACATTTAAATATATTAAAGGAGATAGGAAAAGAACAGCATGGTGGAATGAGAATGTCAAGACTAATATATAAGAAAAGAAGGATGCCTGAAAGAAATACTTTCAAAACAAAGAGACCAGAGGATAGCATAGATTACGTGAACAAAAGAAATATTGTCAAAGAGGAAGTGAGGAAAGTAAAACAGGAACAATGGGAAGAGTTTGGACAAAGACTTCAAGAAAGCTAGCGCCTGAGAAAGACCAAAACATACCCAATACGACAAATTAAGAATGCCAAAGGAGAAATAATGAAAGAAGACAGCAAAATCATGGAAACATGGAGAACGTATTTCAGCAATTACATAATCCCTCCAGATTAGTAAGAGTAACAAATAATCTAGAGGAGACAGCTGAAGATGTAGATATGTCAATGGAAGAAATCGAAACAGATATAAGAAAACCGTAGGAGCAGATCAAGTATATCCAGAAATGATTAAAAACCAAGGAGAGAGACAGATAAACTACTACATGAAATATGACAACAAGCATGAAAGTCCAAACAGGTGCCAGACGACTGGAAAAAGGGAACGATAGTACCAATACATAAGAAAGGATCAACTATGGAATGCTCAAATTATATAGCGATATCACTACTTAACGTACCAGGAAAAGTGTATGCCAGGCCTTTGGAAATGAGACTACGGAAAAGAGTAGAGGATCAGACTGAAGAACATCAGAGTGGATTTAGACAAGGAAAAGTGTACAAGACCACATATTTACAATTAGACAATTAATGGAAACATTCCTTAAGAGAAACATTCATTTGCACTGTAAGGAGAGACGAACATTTGACATTCCTTAAATAATGCAATGTAGGACAACATTCAATAGAAGCCATTAACTGTTTTTACAATAAACCAACATGTGCAGTGAGTTTAGCTGGAAACATGTCTGCAGAATTTGATGTAGATATAGGAATAAGACAGGGTTGTTACTTCTTGTGTTTATCACATTTATGGACTCAAGCGCAAAGACATCTTCAAAAGCGAAGAAAACGACTGTAGGTATGTGGAAGATCAAACCAGTATCAATGCTTTCATTTGCCGATGATTCAGTTCTGTTTGAAAAATCAGATAGTGATCTTCAGTCAATTATCAACATTATGAACAATGAACTAAATAAAAGAGGAATGAGAGTAAATGCAAAGAAAACCAAAACAATGCTAGTAACTAGGGAAGCTAAAACACAATATCTTATATATGCCAAGGAGAATTTAAAACAAGTTCACAACTACAATTACCTAAGAGTAATAATTAACTCAGAGGAAAACTAAGAGAAGAAATCAGCTAGATAATCCAAAAGGCAAGTGCAATATATAACCATCTAGGAAAGGCATTTGTATGTAAACAAACAAAATTGTCAACAAAAACCAAAATGGCAGTATACAACACAGTTTATTGTCCTACTCTCCTCTATGGCAGCGAAACCTGGACCTTAGACAGTAGAGAATGCACAAGAGTAAAGGCAGCTGAAATGAAATATCTAGAATAATATACTAGTAGGAAAACTAAAAGAGACAAAATCAGAAACACAACAGTAAGAGATCAAACCAAAGCAGATGGTATAAAAACTAAGATACAAATAAATCAATTGAGATGGTTTGGACATGTAAATATAATGAATGACAATAGAATAGCTAAACCAGTATACAGTGCTAAAGTCCAAGGCAAAAGACCAAAATGCAGACCTCGGAGAAAGTGGGAAGAAGATATAAAAAAGGCATTGGAGCATAGAAATTTAACTTTCTTGGAAGGAAACAGAAAATGCCAGGACAGGGCATCCTGGAGAAAGATCATCTCGGGCATCTGAACCCATACACCGAAAGGTAGAAAGAGAACTGATAAAGAAAGAAAGAAAGTACTGGTTCAAACGTACAGTTTGGGGTAGTGTTGGTGTGTAATCAACACTTTGTGAAAGGCCTTGGTTTATGTAAGAAGCACCAATGGACGTTATTAGCAGCACTGACATAGGATATATTGGTTTTTGTAAGAAGCTCAATGGACGTTATTAGCAGCACTGACATAGGATATATTGGTTTTTGTAAGAAGCACCAATGGACGTTATTAGCAGCACTGACATAGGATATATTGGTTTTTGTAAGAAGCACCAATGGACGTTATTAGCAGCACTGACATAGGATATATTGATTTTTGTAAGAAGCACAAATGGACGTTATTAGCAGCACACTGACATAGGATATATTGGTTTTTGTAAGAAGCACCAATGGACGTTATTAGCAGCACTGACATAGGATATATTGGTTTTTGTAAGAAGCTCCAATGGACGTTATTAGCAGCACTGCCATAGGATATATTTTCCCAGTGCTGCATAATAATATATTCGACTTGTGTCAGAAAATATAATGTTTAGCACACAGATAAAGTCATCACGTTGATGAGGTTACAAAGACTGGTAATATTCAAACACACGTAACTTCAAAGGAACACCTGGACGCCATCGTAGCTCCACCTGTCGAGTAACTGTACAACGAAACGGATGCAAAAACACACAAGCAAATGGCGAAGTGTTGTGTCACACCGCTTGTATTCCTTCCGGCTCTTCTTTCCTCTGGTAAGTTTACGTGATATAGATCTAATACTATAATATATTTGTTATGGATAACGGTGCGTAGAAATATATCTTCATAGCTTAGTCTTTGATATTATGTCAAAGTTAAAGATCTACCTGGGCAAATTAATTAGTAACTGATTGTTTTGTTCGGATGTGGATACTAACCAACGTTTATTGAAATGTCGTCTCTTATGATAAACCGAGTGGTATTGTTCAACATAATCACCACTGCAATGCATGTGTTCTCGTGGACTTGAAATTCTCACCATAATCATCTCAGACCAGACTCCATAGGACACGCGAAGGTATCTTTTAGAAAATAACGATCTTCAGGCAAAAATAGGATTCAATGATTTCCTTGGTAGATTTCCTTGTGGATTCAATGATTTCCTTGTGGCAAAAATAAGATTCAATGATTTCCTTGTGGCAAAAATAGGATTCAATGATTTCCTTGTGGCAAAAATAGGATTCAATGATTTCCTTGTGGCAAAAATAGGATTCAATGATTTTCTTGTGGCAAATAGGATTCAATGATTTCCTTGTGGCAAAAATAGGATTCAATTTCCTTGATTTCAATGATTTCTTGTGGCAAAAATAGGATTCAATGATTTCCTTGTGGCAAAAATAGGATTCAATGATTTCCTTGTGGCAAAAATAGGATTTCAATGATTTCCTTGTGGCAAAAATAGATTCAATGATTTCCTTGTGGCAAAAATAGGATTCAAAAAAAAATAGGATTCAATGATTTCCTTGTGGCAAAAATAGGATTCAATGATTTCCTTGTGGCAAAAATAGGATTCAATGATTTCCTTGTGGCAAAAATAATGATTTCCTTGTGGCAAAAATTCAATGATTTTCTTGTTGCAAAAATAGGATTCAATGATTTCCTTGTGGCTCAAATAAGTTCAATGATTTCCTTGTGGCAATAGATTCAATGATTTCCTTGTGGCAAAAATAGGATTCAATGATTTCCTTGTGGTAAAAATAGATTCAATGATTTTCTCGTGGCTCAAATAGGATTCAATGATTTCCTTGTGGCAAAAATAGATTCAATGATTTCCTTGTGGCAAAAATAGGATTCAATGATTTCCTTGTTGCAAAAATAGGATTCAATGATTTCCTTGTGGCAAAAATAGGATTCAATGATTTTCTTGTTGCAAAAATAGGATTCAATGATTTCCTTGCTCAAATAGGATTCAATGATTTCCTTGTGGCAAAAATAGGATTCAATGATTTCCTTGTGGCAAAAATAGGATTCAATGATTTCCTTGTGGCAAAAATAGATTCAATGATTTCCTTGTGGCTCAAATAGGATTCAATGATTTCCTTGTCTTGTGGCAAAAATAGGATTCAATGATTTTCTTGTGGCTCAAATAGGATTCAATGATTTTCCTTGTGGCAAAAATAGGATTCAATGATTTTCTTGTGGCAAAAATAGGATTCAATGATTTCCTTGTGGCTCAATGATTTCCTTGTCTTGTGGCTCAAATAGGATTCAATGATTTCCTTGTGGCAAAAATAGGATTCAATGATTTCCTTGTGGCAAAAATAGATTCAATGATTTCCTTGTGGCTCAAATAGGATAATGATTCAATAGATTTGATTTCCTTGTGGCAAAAAATATGTTCAATGATTTTCTCGTGGCTTACATAGGATTCAATGATTTCCTTGTGGTAAAAATAGGATTCAATGATTTCCTTGTGGCAAAAATGGGATTCAATGATTTCCTTGTGGCAAAAATAGGATTCAAAGATTTCCTTGTGGCAAAAATAGGATTCAATGATTTCCTTGTGGCCCAAATAGGATTCAATGATTTCCTTGTGACACAAATAGGATTCAATGATTTCCTTGCGGCAAAAATAGGATTCAATGATTTCCTTGAATAGGATTCATTGATTTCCTTGAATAGATTCAATGATTTCCTTGAATATGATTGAATCATTTCCTTGAATAGGCTTCATGATTTCCTTGAGTAGGGTTCAATGATTTCCATGAATAGGCTTCAATGATTTCCTTGAACATAGGAAAATTCAGAACAATTGATATACGTACCTCACTGCATTTGCATACTCCCCAGCCAAAGAATTGTAAAACTGATTTTAGAACCTTATTACTGAAAATTGTACACCGTTTAACTGAGAATTTCAACACCACAGACAGACGCGCAATTAACTACAGAACCAAGGGTTTAGAACAAATTAAAAGAATTGCATTTACAACATAATAGGTTACCCGGGGCAAAGTTCAGGGTGTCAGCTAATTATTGTATGCTGGTGTAACGTAGCAAGTATCAAGATTGTTTTGTAGCGCCCCCAAAAAGTGTTGAATAATGATATATGCTCTGTTATCTAACTTTTCGCTTGAGAACATTAAGTAACATTTTCAGGGACATATCATGGCGAACAGTGGAGATCTATGAATTAAGTTGTACACAATATGTCATAACTTGGAGGAGAGAGATCGAGACAGATGGCAAGACGGAGGAAAACCTGGGGAGAGTTGCAGACGTTGACGCAGAAAAGGGATGACTGACGGCTCTTTGTTGTTGATGGCCTGTGCTCACAGGAGTTGAGAGGCAAAAAAAGAAGAATATATCATGACGGCTTCTCTTCTTTAGGTATATATCTAGGCAGACACGATAAAACAAGCTCGTTTTGCTATTCGAATTGAAAGACTATTATTAATATGAAATACCAATAAAATCTTGATATTTTGAATGATCCTTTCATCTGAAATGAATTTTTGAAACTTTCAGTCGCAGCAGAGAGTATACGTGCATTTGAAGAAGGTAGTCCATTGTCCATCAGTTGTAACGCTATGGTTGCAGGACTTTCTGATTCGCAAAAGCTCATTATGGAGACATCCTTGTTCCGAATGCCCACAAAGGACACGCAAAGTCAATGATAGCCAAGATTGCTGTCAAACGAGGATCTTATATAATTGCACTGTCAGATCAAGTAAGTAATGTAGGACCTGTTTATAAGTAGACAAAAACGGAAATATATCGCATAAATGAATGACAATGTGAAAGTAGATAGTGTTTCAATAATACATTTGGGGGAAGGGGCGGGGGGGGCGGGGGGCATGCAGTTCTTCTTTCTCTCTAGAAAGTGAAGTTGTTAGTATTGTCTAAGAACTGTCAATGAATACTAAACCTACTTTGAACATTTTCTCAATGGAGTAGCTGCATATATGGGTACTAGCATTACGTTGGGGCGTGAAAACATGGAGGGCGATGTGTTGTCACGTGCGTTTGACGTCACACCACATAAACTTGGATGAGCTCTGGCTTGAAGAGACGTCGTGAATTAAACAATAAAAAAACAGAAGCAACTTAGGGTAGCTTGTCAGAACGCAAATTGTGATTTTTTATCCTAGTATATCGTATAGTATATCTTTTGAAAGAACGTATATTCAGGGTACACTGATACCGCCCCCCCCTGATATCACAGTCTTTAAAAACGCTACGCGCATTTGAAAGTTAGTGACAACGCGTCATTTTTTGGTAAAAAAAAAAATGAGTGACAGCCTGGGGAACTAAACAGGGATACCAGAAACTTGAAAACCGCTGAGGCTATACAAAGTATGGTATTGTGTTAGCTTATTTGTTTTTTTGTTTTTAGAAATGTCAAATTCTTCGTTTGGAATTGTAACATTCAGGTGTGTCAAATGGCTACAATGAGTGTTTTTGGAACACAGTGTCATTATCATCACCATAAGGGATTGTTGAAACGTTCGAGTTCAAATCTGAACCCTTGGAACGGAGACTCTTAGCTTACGGCCTCAGCTGGTTCGGGGCCAATTGTAGGTCCCTGCAGCTTGGAGTGGAGACTCTTAGCCTATGGCCTCAGCTGGCTCGGGGCCAATTGTAGGTCCCTGCAGTTTGGAGTGGAGACTCTTAGCCTACGGCCTCAGCTGGTTCATGGCCAATTGTAGGTCCCTGCAGCGTGGAGTGGAGACTCTTAGCCTATGGCCTCAGCTGGTTCGGGGCCAACTGTAGGTCCCTGCAGCTTGGTGGAGACTCTTAGCCTATGGCCTCAGCTGGTTCGGGGCCAATTGTAGGTCCCTGCAGTTTGGAGTGGAGACTCTTAGCCTACGGCCTCAGCTGGCTCAGGGCCAATTGTAGGTCCCTGCGGCTTGGAGTGGAGACTCTTAGCCTACGGCTTCAGCTGGTTCGGGGCCAATTGTAGGTCCCTGCGGCTTGGAGTGGAGACTCTTAGCCTACGGCCTCAGCTGGTTCAGGGCCAATTGTAGGTCCCTGCGGCTTGGAGTGGAGACTCTTAGCCTATGGCCTCAGCTGGCTCGGGGCCAATTGTAGGTCACTGCAGCTTGGAGTGGAGACTCTTAGCCTACGGCCTCAGCTGGCTCGGGGCCAACTGTAGGTCCCTGCAGCTTGGAGTGGAGACTCTTAACCTACGGCCTCAGCTGGCTCGGGGCCAATTGTAGGTCCCTGCAGTTTGGAGTGGAGACTCTTAGCCTACGGCCTCAGCTGGCTCGGGGCCAATTGTAGGTCCCTGCGGCTTGGCCGTCATCGGCGATCCGAACACAATTTTAGAAACAAAGTCATAAACATTCATAAATATTTGTTGTTCCCTTTAAAAGATATTGACATCACATTTAAGAGCACAAACAAACATAATTGATGGGAATAAAAGTATTGGAAGTTATTAGAAAATAAGCACAATTTGAAACAAAAATCACCAAAACTTCATTTATGGCAAAACATGACATTATTTTCCTTCCACGATATTCGTATCACTTCATATAACAAGCATAATGTCGAAAAAGATATAAACTACACTTTGTAATTAAACATAGTTTTCTTTTTTGAAATCATTCAAAAGCAGCTGTGTCTATGTCTCACACAAACGCACATACACAGTCACCCTCTCCCCTATCTCTGACATAAACACACAAACACTCACACACTCTCTATCTCTCACACAAACACACATACACAGTCACTCTCTCACACAAACACACATACACAGTCACTCTATCTCTATATCTCACACAAACACACATACACAGTCACTCTCTCTCTCTCTATCTCTCACACAAACATACATACATAGCCACTCTCTCTGTACCTCTCACACAAACACACATACACAGTTTCTCTCTCTCTATCCCTAACACAAACACACATACACACATACACAGTCACTCTCTCTCTATCTCTCACACAAACACACATACACAGCCACTTTATCTCTATCTCTCACACAAACACACATACACAGTCACTCTATCTCTATCTCTCACACAAACACACATACACAGTCATTTTATCTCTATCTCTCACACAAACACACATACACAGCCACTCTATCTCTATCTCTCACACAAACACACATACACAGTTATTTTATCTCTATCTCTCACATAAACACACATACACAGTTATTTTATCTCTATCTCTCACACAAACACACATACACAGCCACTCTATCTCTATCTCTCACACAAACACACATACACAGCCATTTTATCTATATATCTCACACAAACACACATACACAGTCATTTTATCTCTATCTCTCACACAAACACACATACACAGTCACTCTCTCTCTATCTCTCACACAAACACACATACACAGCCACTCTCTCTCTATCTCTCACACAAACACACATACACAGCCACTTTATCTCTATCTCTCACACAAACACACATACACAGTCATTTTATCTCTATCTCTCACACAAACATACATACACAGTCACTCTATCTCTATCTCTCACACAAACACACATACACAGCCACTCTCTCTCTATCTCTCACACAAACACACAGCCACTCTATCTCTATCTCTCACACAAACACACATACACAGCCACTTTATCTCTATCTGTCACACAAACACACATAAACAGCCACTTTATCTTTATCTCTCACACACACAAACACACATACACAGCCACTTTATCTCTATCTGTCACACAAACACACATACACAGTCACTCTCTCTCTCTATCTCTCACACAAACACACATACACAGTTATTTTATCTCTATCTCTCACACAAACACACATACACAGCCACTCTATCTCTATCTCTCATATTAACACACATACACAGCCACTTTATCTCTATCTGTCACACAAACACACATACACAGTCATTTTATCTCTATCTCTCACACAGACACACATACACAGTTATTTTATCTCTATCTCTCACACAAACACACATACACAGCCACTCTATCTCTATCTCTCACACAAACACACATACACAGTTATTTTATCTCTATCTCTCACACAAACACACATACACAGTTATTTTATCTCTATCTCTCACACAAACACACATACACAGTCACTCTCTCTCTATCTCTCACACAAACACACATACACAGTTATTTTATCTCTATCTCTCACACAAACACACATACATAGTCACTCTATCTCTATCTCTCACACAAACACACATACACAGTTATTTTATCTCTATCTCTCACACAAACACACATACACAGTTATTTTATCTCTATCTCTCACACAAACACACATACACAGTTATTTTATCTCTATCTCTCACACAAACACACATACACAGTTATTTTATCTCTATCTCTCACACAAACACACATACACAGCCACTCTATCTATATCTCTCACACAAACTGGCATACACAGTCACTTTCTCTCTATCTCTCACAAAACAAACACATACACAGCCACTTTATCTCTATCTCTCACACAAACACACATACACAGCCACTCTATCTCTATCTCTCACACAAACACACATACACAGTCACTCTGTCTCTATCTCTCACAAACACATACACAGCCACTCTATCTCTATCTCACACAAACACACATACACAGTCACTCCCTCTCTATCTCACACAAACACACATACACAGTCATTTTATCTCTATCTCTATCTCTCACACAAACACACATACACAGCCATTTTATCTCTATCTCTCACACAAACATACACACAGCCACTCTATCTCTCACACAAACACACATACACAGTTATTTTATCTCTATCTCTCACACAAACACACATACACAGTTATTTTATCTCTATCTCTCACACAAACACACATACACAGTCATTTTATCTCTATCTCTCACACAAACACACATACACAGTCATTTTATCTCTATCTCTCACACAAACACACATACACAGCCACTCTATCTCTATCTCTCACACAAACACAGATACACAGATTATTTTATCTCTATCTCTCACACAAACACACATACACAGCCGCTTTGAATGGAAATCAAAGCAATCATTCATGGGCTTTTCAATCTTAAAAGTACGTTTTCATGCAGAGTAGAAAATATGTGCGTGATTCGTACGCACGTCTCTTGTATGTAGCGCTTTTTAAAAAAGAAATAGAGATTGCATACGTTGTTTTTCTGGGTTTTTTTTAACCGACTTTGTTTGCTCGCGTATATCATCAATCTACAATGGCTGACACAAAAAAAAGCTTTGATTACAACGCAGAACAAGGCTCTTGATTTCCACGCACGCTTGAGCTGAATATAGACGGGGTGAAAAAAATAATAGAAATTTAAAATAATTTTGACATGGCACAGATTCGTTTGATTTCAATCCGGTGTAGCTTTGAATAGACTAAGTGAAAGAAATGAAGAGTAAAGATAAACACAAATCGAAAATCCTCTAAATAGTCAGGGAGCAGGGATGTTTCTGCGAGTTGTATCTCAATCTTGTTCGAATCTGACATTAGCTTTACAGATTCGACGAAAGACAAAGAAAATAATTTCTCTGAAAATTTAATCTCGTTACAAGCAAATCACGCGTATCTTGTTGACGTCACCCCAGAGGTCAATGACATTCAAAATACGTTATCAAAATTCGCTGCCCGTAGCGTATTGTGTTGTATACGCACGTTGTGAGTTTGCTTTCAAGCGTGGCATGGACATTTATCCATTGACACACACACACACACATACACACACACACACATACACACACACACACACACACACACACACATACACAAACTGGAGAACTAGGATGTGGCAAATGTTCAGTGGAGTAAAACCAAAGCACACACTAAAGACGCACATATAAAGACACGTATAAAAGACACACACATAAATAAATGACACGTCTAAAAGACACACATATAAATCAGACACGTATAAAAGACACACACACACACATAAATGAAATAAAAGACACACACATAAATTAGGCACGTATAAAAAGACACACACATAAATTAGACACGTATAAAGGACAATTAGGCACACACACATAAATTAGTGTGAAAAAAAGACACACACATAAATGAGGCACGTATAAAAGACACACACACATAAATTAGACACGTATAAAAGACACACACACACATAAGATGCACACATAAATGAGGCACGTATAAAAGACACACACATAAATTAGGCACGTATAAAAGACACAAACACACATAAAATTAGACACGTATAAAAGACACACACACATAAATTAGGCACACATATAAAAGACACACACATAAATTAGGCACGTATAAAAGACACACACACATAAATTAGGCACGTATAAAAGACACACACACACATAAATTAGGCACGTATAAAAGACACACACACATAAATTAGGCACGTATAAAAGACACACACACATAAAATTAGGCACGTATAAAAGACACACACACATAAATTAGGCACGTATAAAAGACACACACACATAAATTAGACACGTATAAAAAGACACACACACATAAATTAGACACGTATAAAAAGACACACACACACAAATTAGGCATAAAAGACATGTATACAAAATTAGACATGTATAAAAGGACACACACATAAATTAGGCACGTATAAAAAACACACACACACATAAATTAGGCACGTATAAAAGATGTACACATAAATTAGACACTTGTATAAAAGACACACACATAAATTAGGCACGTATAAAACACACTTGTAAAAGACACACACACATAAATTAGACGTATAAAAAAAAGACGCTTGTATAAAACACACATAAATTAGACACGTATAAAAGACACACACACAAAATTATATAAAAGATGCACACATAAATTAGACACGTATAAAAGACACACACATAAATTAGACACGTATAAAAACACACACACATAAATTAGACACGTATAAAACATGTATAAAAGACACACATAAAAAGACACATGTATAGACACGTATAAAAGATAAATGCATACACACATAAATTAGACACACGTATAAAAGATATAAAGCACACATAAATTAGACACATGTATAAAAGACACATAAAAGACACATAAATATAAAAGATATAAAAGACACATGTATAAAAGACACACACATGTAAAAAAGACACTTGTATAAAAGATAAAAAGACATAAATGTATAAAAGACACATGTATAAAAGATGCACACATATAGACAAAGACATATAATTGACACACGTATAAAGACACATGTATAATAGACATAAATTGTATAAAAGACACATGTATAAAAGACACGTACACACATAAATAACACATTTGTATAAAAGACACATGTACAAAAGACACATATAAAAGACACATGTATAAAAGACACATGTATAAAAGACACTTATAATAGACAAACACATAAAAGACACATATACAAAAGACACATGTATAAAAGACACATGTATAAAAGACATATGTATAAAGACACACATATAAAAGACACATGTATAAAAGACACATGTAGGACACATATAAAAAGACACACGTATAAAGACACACATATAAAAGACACATGTAGACACATGTATAAAAGACACATGACACATGTATAAATGTATAATAGACACATGTATAAAAGGCACACACACATGTATAAAAGACATATAAATAGTAAAAGACACATGTATAAAAGACACATGTATAAAAAACACAAAATAAGACACGTATAAAAGACACACACATATAAAGACACATGTATAAAAAACACATGTATAAAAGACAGATAAAGACACATATAAAAGACACATGTATAAAAGATGTATAAAAACACATGTATAAAAGACATGATTATAAAGACACATGTATAAAAGACACATGTATAAAAGACACATGTATAAAAGACACATGTATAAAAGACACATGTATAAAACACACGTATAAAAGACACATTTAAAGACACATGTATAAAAGACACATTATAAAAAGACACATGCATAAAAGACACATACAAAAGACACACATGTATAAAAGACACATGTATAAAGACACGTGACATAAAAACACATGTATAAAAGACACATGTATAAAGACACGTGTACAAAAAAGACACATGTATAAAAGACACATGTATAAAAGACATGTATAAAAGACACATGTATGTATAAAAGACATGTATAAAAACACATGTATAAAAGACACATGCATAAAGACACATGCATAAAAAAAACATATAAAAGACACATGTATAAAAGAGAAAAGACGCTTGTATAAAAGACACATGTATAAAAAGACACATGTATAAAGACACATGTACTAAAAGATATGTATAAAAGACACATGTATAAAAACAAAAGACACATTGTATAAAAGACACATGTATAAAAGACACATGTATAAAAGACACATGTACAAAAGATGCATGTATAAAAGACACATGTACAAAGACGCTTGTATAAAAGACACATACAAAAGACGCTTGTATAAAAGACACATGTATAAAAGACACATGTACAAAATACGCTTGTATAAAAGACACATGTACAAAAGACGCTTGTATAAAAGACACATGTAAAAAGACACTTGTATAAAAGACACACATACAAAGTACAAATAAAAACACATGTACAAAATACGCTTGTATAAAGACACACATACTAAAGACATAAAGACACATGTACAAAAGACGCTTGTATAAAGACACATGAATAAAAGACACAAAAAGACACATGTACAAAAGACACTTGTATAAAAGACACATATACAAAGACACTTGTATAAAAGACACAAGACGCTTGTATAAAAGACACATGTACAAAATACGCTTGTATAAAAGACACATGTACAAAAGACGCTTGTATAAAAAGACACATACAAAAAGACGCTTGTATAAAAGACACATGTACAAAAGACGCTTGTATAAAAGACACATGTACAAAGACACTTGTATAAAAACACACATGACGCTATAAAAGACACACATACAAAAGACGCTTGTATAAAAGACACATTGTATAAAAGACATACAAAAAGCTTTGTATAAAAGACACACATACAAAAAATGCTATAAAAGACACATATACAAAAGACACATGTATAAAAGACACATGTATAAAAGACACATATACAAAAAAGTGCATGTATAAAGATACATACATACAAAAGACGCTTGTATAAAAGACACATATACAAAAGACGCTTGTATAAAAGCACATATACAAAAGGTGCTTGTATAAAGACACACATACAAAAGACGCTTGTATAAAAGACACCTATACAAAAATCGCTTGTATAAAAGACACATGTACAAAAGACGCTTGTATAAAGACACACACATACAAAAGACGCTTGTATAAAACACACACCACAAAAAACGCTTGTATAAAAGACACATGTACAAAAGGTGCATATTAAGACACACATACAAAAGACGCTTGTATAAAAGACGACACATATACAAAAACTCCTCTATAAAGACACGCCACACGCGTAAAAGACACATGTATAAAAAGACAAAAGACGCCACAAAAGACACATATAAAAGATGCATGTATAAAAGCACATATACAAAAGACACACATAAAAGATGCATGTATAAAAGACACAACATATACAAAAGATGCATGTATACAAAACACACATATAAAAGATGCTTGTATAAAAGACACATGTAAAAAAAGACACATCTATAAAAAACATACCACACATACAAAGATGCATGTATAAAAGACACACAACATATATAAAGATGCATGTATAAAAGACACACAACATATACAAAAAGATGCATGTATAAAAAACATACCACACATATAAAAGATGCATGTATAAAAGACACACACATATAAAAGATGCATGTATAAAAAACATAGCATGTAATAAATGTATAAAGACATACACATATACAAAAGATGCATGTATAAAAAACATACCACACATATAAAAACATGCTCTATAAAAGACACGCCACTGTATAAAAGATGCATGTATAAAAGACACATACAAAAATGGCATGTATAAAAGACACACAACATATACAAAAGATGCATGTATAAAAAACATAGCACACATATAATAGATGCATGTATAAAAGACATACCACACATATAAAAGATGCATGTATAAAAGACACACACAAAAATGGCATGTATAAAAGACACACAACATATAAAAAGATGCATGTATAAAAACATAGCATGATGGCTGCTACATATAAAAGATGCATGTATAAAAGACACATACAAAAATGGCATGTATAAAAAGACATATAAATACAAAAGATGCATGTATAAAAAACATACACACATATAATACATGCATGTATAAAAGATGCACACCACACATACAACATATACATATAAAAGATGCATGTATAAAAGACATACCACATATAAAAGATGCATGTATAAAAGACACATACAAAAATGGCATGTATAAAGACACATATATACAAAAGATGCATGTATAAAAAACATACCACACATATAATAGATGCATGTATAAAAGACATACCACATATACAAAAGATGCATGTATAAAAAATGTATAAAAGACACACATACAAAAAAGGCATGTATAAAAAACACATATACAAAAGATGCATGTATAAAAACATACCACACATATAAAAGATGCATGTATAAAAGACACATACAAAAATGGCATGTATAAAAGACATATAAAAGATGCATGTATAAAAAACATACCACACATATAAAAGATGCATGTATAAAAAATACCATACAAAAAGATGCATGTATAAAAAACATACCACACATAAAAAGATGCATGTATAAAAGACATACCACACATATAAAAGATGCATGTATAAAAAACATACCACACATATAAAGATGCATGTATAAAAAACACATACAAAAATGGCATGTATAAAAGACACACAACATATACAAAAGATGCATGTATAAAAAACATACCACACATATAATAGATGCATGTATAAAAGACACACATACAAAAAGACACTTTCATTAAAGACACACTACGAAAGAGGCGTGTATAAAAGACACGTACAAAGACGCACGCATATATGACATATTTATAAAAGACACACACATAAAATACACAAGTATGAAAGATAAACTTATAAAAGACATACTTATAAACACACACTTATAACAGAGACACATATAAAATACATAACTGTAAAAGACACATACATATAAAAGACATACATATAAAGGTATACTTATAAAAGACACACATAATAAGACATTCGTTTAAAAGCCATACTCATAAAATACACATATATAAAAGACGCACGTATAAAGACACACATATAAAAGACAAACATGTAAAAGACACAAGTATAAAAGACACACACATATAAGGAACACACATATAAAACTTAATAAAAGATACATGTATAAAAAGACACACATAAAATACAGACATAAAATACACACATAAAAGACCCACGTAGGAAGACACATATACAAGGACACACGAATGAAGATACACATATAAAAGACAGACGTATAAAGACACACAGATAAAATACAAAAAAAGAAAAAAAGACACACGTATGAAATGAACAAATAAAAAAACACGTATAAATACACACACACACACACACACACATAAAATACATACATCGAAAGACACACGTATAAAAGACACACACATAAAATACACACATAAAAAGATAGGTATAAAAGACATACACATAAGATACACACACATAAAATGACCCAAGCATAAACACATGCATATTAAGATGCACATATAAAACTCATACACAGCCACACGCATATAAAGATGCACATGTAGAAACACATATCTAAAGGACACACATATAAAAGACGAACATATGAAAGCTGCATGTATAAAAGGCACACATATAAAAATACACACATATAAACGATACACGTAAAACAAGTTGCGGATAGACAAGACACATAATAAATACAAAGACAAATGTTAAAAAAACCAAACATATACAAACTACAACTATAAAGACACGCATATAAAGACACACATATAAAAACAGACATATAAAGACACACATGTGAAAAACACACTTTTAC
>JAXRKP010001043.1:50000-60000 GCA_037039925.1 Doris montereyensis | reverse complement strand
AAGAAGAAGAAAAAGAAGAAGAAGAAGAAGAAGAAGAAGAAGAAGAAGAAGAAGAAGAAGAAGAAGAAGAAGAAGATGTGGTCGAGTCTTACCTGCCACGCTGATCCAACGATGATTGCACACACGTCCTCTCGCTCTGACCCTTCTTGTCCTCTTGCGGCGCTAACACTCCGCCCCCACTTCCTGTCCGAACCATCGTCACCGTCTGGTGCGCACCATCGATGTGCACCTAATTGTGGTGTCCGTCCTTAACACCACATGCCCCCGTGATCTCAAAATCACCACTACAACAAACGTAAATCTACACAATTATATATAAACACAACGAAAAAGAAAGAATTCCTATAACAGTTCACTTATGTCCCATTCATGCCTACTGGTTCACTCATTCCCATTTACACAAGCCGCCATCAAAACGTCTACATCAAATAATTATGGACCCAAGCTGGAGCCGTCCTCTGACGCTGAGGGTAGCTATGTCCAACCATAGATTCATCCTTTTCCATTCTGGCCTCATCCTCTTGTGGGTTGACCACCGGTCGCACGTCCAACACATGTCTTGGCACCCCATCTACTTCAATGTTACTCCTAGAGTTTATCTTGGAGACCTCCCCTTCTTCCACTGTGTGGTGCACTTAATGGCAGTCGGCTTCACCCACACTTCATCTCCAACATTCAAAACGGATTGCTCATCTTGGGTTTCTCGTACTGGCTCGACTTCAGGTTGCCTCCACGAGTAAGAATACACCGACCTTTGGGGAATCGTCATCTCCTTCTGTCCGTTGCTAGGTAATAGATTATACCAAAAAAACAGCCGCCATTGGAGAAACCTGACCTCTTTCTGCTATAGCTTTAATGGTTCGGTGATTCCTTTCCACTATTCCTTTGCCGGATGCCCTGTATTCAGCCCTATAAAGGAGGATGTATTCCACCGTCCTAACAGATCGTCCATTCCTCTGGACTTGAATGCCGTTGCATTATCCATCAGCACCTCATCCACTGGACCTCTCTAAAAAAACCCTGTTCAAGCTCTTTACAGATTAAGACTGCTGTCTCATTCTCCAATTCTCGCTAAATTGCAAACCTTCCTGGACCACAATCAACCATTGTCAGATATGGAAGGCCTCTGTAATGGGTCACGTCGATAGCCAATCTCGTCCATTCTGTGTCAATCCCTAGCTCTCCAAGCTCATGACTAATGCTTGTAGGATCAATTGATTGACATCTTTCGCACTCGAACGACCTTCTTAACTGCATTTTTGGACACGGAAGGATCCACCTGCCTGGCCAAATACCATGTGCGCTCCACCCCAAAGTGATGTCGGTCATGTAGAAATTTCAGATCACACCACGAAGCAGCACAGGCAGAAGATATACTCTCTCTATTCAACCATCCTCGCTTGACTCTAGTCAACCTGTCCGCCTTGTTAACAGCAGATGCAACACCTACCACTTCGACTGTCAGTTCCAATTCCTCTATCAAACTCTTCAACACACCTAACCGTCGTTTAACAAGCACTTCTTCAACAACGCGCATGCCTTCTCTCCTGCTTCATTGTCCCATCTGTTTCCTTCAGTATGTCGTTTAACAAAACTGCACGCCACCCGTAGCCATCCCACAACCGGGTAATGTCCCACCAGCTTGCCACAAATGGAAAACACCTCCCTCCTAGTTAACTTGCTGCTGAGCTGTTCTGCAGTTGGAATATCATTTGCCCTCGAGAACATCAACTGCCGTTGTGATTCTTGTTGAGCTTCAGTCCCAGGACAGCTCCCTCGTCTAGCTTTTCAGGGTCTTTTGCTACAAGGCCATAATCCTTCAAGTGGGAAACGACATCACTTGCTTCAATGCTGGTCACATCGACCATGATATCGTCTATGTACGAGCTTGTTGCCTTGTGTACCTCTGATCTTTTCGAAAAGAACAGTCTTCAATATACTCGACATAATCTTGGGTGCAGAATTCAATCCAAAGCCCAACCTGGTTAAAGCGTACACTGCTCCCTTGAATCTGACAAGTTGATGCCGCCAAAGATCTTCAGACACATGGACCTGAAGGTACGCTGACTTGAGGTCCACTATTTCCGTATCACCTTCGATCTGTCTCCATTCTCTTAGTCGGTCACTACACACATCCAAGATGTCCCCTCCAGTGTGGCACTTCACAAAGTCATTCAGTTCTCTGAAATCCAGCACTGGTCGTACCTTATTTTTTGTCACCTGCTCCACCGCCATGAGGGGAATAATTCCATCAACCTCACCATCGCATGGTACCAGAATTTTTCCTCAACCCATCGTTGCACTTCACATTCAAAAGTATCTTTGGTCGCTCCCTTCAATCTGTGAGCATACTGTGCAACTTTGTTTGTTAATCGTGGCGGTGCCCCTTTCCAAAAGTAACTGACGGTCCACTGGTCGCCATCAAACCAAGCCTCAAAATCCTTATCCAGAATGTGATCACGATTGCTGCCACCTGACAATGCACGCTCAGTCTTCTGAAAAAACTGCACTGAACTGAACAACTCAGATTACCAAACTGAACCTTGTCTCCGCGAACGAGAACTCCACCGAGCTGTTGAATAACGTCCATCATCCCTATCACAACATGAACATTACCAACAATCTGATCCACAACTGTAACCAGTGACACTATCAGGGAACCACCAACAGACAGTGACACATCAGCAACCTCCTTGCACTTAACAGTATGTCCGTCGAATGCTACCATTGTGCTCTCTCCTGACCATCTCGTCACAACACCACTCTTCACCAGACTCATAGTGCAGCCGGTGTCCACCATCGCTTGACAAAGTCTCCCGTCAACAGCCACCTAGATCAGCGGAACCCTGGTGTAGTCCTGCCACTTTCACAACAGATGTTCCTTTGGCCCCCGCACACATATTATTAGAATTACCACGAGCCTTCCTATTACTATTGTCCTGATCACCATTAGTGCTATGACGAGACGAAACAGACTGTTTCCCCATGCCCATGGAAGCGCAATTTCGGGCTATATGGCCCTCTCCCCCACACTTATAGCAGATGATTGCCTTCCGCTCCGACAGTCCTTAACGCAATGTGGTCCATCGCACTTGAAACACTTCAGCTCTTCTCTCCACTCCCACCACCTTTTGCCCCCAGGCTCGCCGCTGCCACAACATGGGTATCTGAGTTATGTCTTGTTGTCATCACTCTCGCTCTCCCATCACGTCGCTCACCCGACTTTTTTTCTATCCCCTGAATCTGAGGAAGACGGAGAAGAAAGAAGAAGAAGAAGAAGAAGAAGAAGAAGAAGAAGAAGAAGAAGAAGAAGAAGAAGAAGAAGAAGAAGAAGAAGAAGAAGAAGAAGAAGAAGAAGAAGAAGAAGAAGAAGAAGAAGAAGAAGAATAAGAAGAAGAAGAAGAAGAAGAAGAAGAAGAAGAAGAAGAAGAAGAAGAAGAAGAAGTCACCTAAACACAGAAGAAGAAGAAAAAGTCACCTAAACACAGAAACTGCTTTGCTGTCATCATCAACATGAATGTTAAAGTCACCTAAACACAGAAACTGCTTTGCTGTCATCATCAACATGAATGTTAAAGTCACCTAAACACAGAAACTGCTTTGCTGTCATCATCAACATGAATGTTAAAGTCCCTAAACACAGAAGCTGCTCTGCTGCCATTATCAACATGAATGTTAAAGTCACCTAAACACAGAAACTGCTCTGCGGCCATTATCAACATGAAAAAGTCACCTAAACACAGAAACTGCTCTGCTGCCATTATCAACATGAAAAAGTCACCTAAACACAGAAACTGCTTTGCTGTCATCATCAACATGAATGTTAAAGTCAACTAAACACAGAAACTGCTCTGCTGCCATTATCAACATGAAAAAGTCACCTAAACACAGAAACTGCTCTGCTGCCATTATCAACATGAAAAAGTCACCTAAACACAGAAACTGCTTTGCTGTCATCATCAACATGAATGTTAAAGTCAACTAAACACAGAAACTGCTCTGCTGCCATTATCAACATGAATGTTAAAGTCACCTAAACACAGAAACTGTTTTAATGTAGACATTTTATCTTACATATCAGAAAAACCACGAAGAAACCGCTGTTGTGTTGTTGTGTATTTTTTATTGGGTTGAGGCCGACATAAACAAACGATGGAGATATTATTGTGACTTGGGGATTTACGATGTAATTCAGTGTTAGAAAATGTCGTAAGTTTATGCTTGAGTGAGTGACATGGACAGATATTCTTTGTGGATAATAACAATACTGCCTCCAGTTCGGCCAGATCCAGGAAGAGACAGAAATGTAAATCCGGCAGGTGTCACATCATTTATTATAAGCTTATCACCAACACACACATACATGTTTAAATCTTATTCATACAAACACACACACGTACATACATACATACATACATACATACATACATACATACATACATACATACATACATACATACATACATACATACATACATACATACATACATACATTGTACATACATACATACATACAGTGTACATACATACATACATACAGTGTACATACATACATACATACATACATACATACATACATACATACATACATACATACATACATACATACATACATACATACATACATATATACATACATACATACATACATACATACATACATACATACATACATACTTACATAAATACATACATACATACATACATACATACATACAGGGTACATAGATACATACATACATACATACATACATACATACATACATACATACATACATACATACATACATACATACATACATACATACATACATACATACATACATACATACATACATACATACATACATACATACATACATACATACATACATACATACATACATACATACATACATACATACATACATACATACATACATACATACATACATACATACATACATACATACATACATACATACATACATACATACATACATCAAAGGTTGAGAAGGAAAACATTCATCTTTCATTTCAAAATTTCTCAATCAAAGGTTGAGAAGGAAAACATTCACCTTCCATTTTAGAATTTCTCAAGTCTATCTTACTACTAGAATATGATGAAGATACATGGGTGGCATGAATTCAAATCTATCTTACTACTAGAATATGATAAAGATCCAAGTACCGATACCTGGGTGACATGAATTAAAGTCTAGTTTACTAGTAAGAATAGTTCTGTCTGACAGAGATGTTGAAAGTGTTCTGTTTAACAGAGAGTTTGAAAGTTCTGTTTGACAGAGTTGAAAGAAAGGGTTGTGTTTGACAGAGAGTTTGAAAATGTTCTGTTTAACAGAGATGTTTGAAAGTGTTCTGTTTGACAGAGAGGTTGAAAGGGTTCCGTTTGACAGAGAGGTTGAAAGGGTTGTGTTTGACAAAGAGTTTGAAAGGGTTGTGTTTGACAGAGAGAGTTGAAAGGGTTTTGATTTGACAGAGAGGTTGAAAGGGTTGTGTTTGACAGAGAGGTTGAAAGGGTTCTGTTTGACAGAGAGGTTGAAAGGGTTCTGTTTGGTTGAAAGAGTTCTGTTTGACAGAGAGGTTGAAAGGGTTGTGTTTGACACAGAGGTTGAAAGGGTTCTTAATGACAGAGAGGTTGAAAAAGGGTTGTGTTTGACAGAGAAGTTAAAAGGGTTCTGTTTGACACAGAGGTTGAAAGAGTTGTGTTTGACACAGAGGTTGAAAGGGTTCTGTCTGACACAGAGGTTGAAAGGGTTGTGCTTGACAGAGAAGTTGAGCGGTCTCGGAAGTTTTAAGAGTTCTGAAACTACGACACCATTGGGACGCTAATGCTGCATTTAGAAAAGTAATTTAAACTGTGACCAGGTCAGGCTAGCTTTTCTATTTGTTGACATGTCGTTTGTTTTAAGGCATTTATTTTCTTTTCTTATTTCCAGGTATTTTAGAAATGGGTCAAATATACTTTGAACCGGCAAATCCATATAACGCCTACAAGAAGCGTGTGTCCGTGACGATAAGCTGCATTGGTTTCGTGAGTATGTTATTATCGTATGGAGTCGTAAGACTATTAAAGCACTTTGGTTGAATCTCATTGACCGTATGAAGTTTCTTTTATTCTTGGCATGTGATAACTTTTTTTCGATACCATGAATAGAAATACAAGAGAAAAACAAAAATCTGGAAAAGATTAAGACAAAAATCGGATTTCACTTTTTAGAAAAACTGGGTATTTGATCCTAATTTGTTCATGATTAGTTTTGATGCAAAACCACTACACTTGGTCTGTCAATAATTGCACGTGCTTTATGTCCTGTTTTTTTTTCTTCTATGATTTTAGACTAAGTGGCATTTCAACCTTTCTTTTACAGGGTCCAGAAGACTATGTCTTTGCATGGGACAGCAAGTGTGGCGTACAAAGCTTCCGACACTGGCCAGGACCAGCTACTAAAATCAAGATGGCCAAGAGGCAATTAGCCACGACGGTCGGAGGTCTAAAGAGTGACTGCAAGACCTTCAGACACAAACAAGATGTTTCCTTTGTTACAGAAGCCGATCTTAACACTTGTGAGCTAGTTTGTAAAATATGGAGCTACGTTGAGGTGCTTCTAGTAGACTCACCATATATGTCAGTGGTAATTGCTACTTTTAACCATTTTAAACAAATTATCTTGCCTTTCATTATAAAAAGGTTTTTCCCATTTAATGTAAACACAGATTGCATTTCGTGCCATTTGGAACACGGGTCTGTTAATTACTCTCTGCTCTTTAACATGGTTTCTTACTGATTCGGCGCACTTTGTACGTTCTGTAGTGGGCTTGCTGGTTACAATTAGTTGACTGGACTGATAAGTTTTATATTTGTATTGCTGGTCTGACTGCCCCATCCGCTTTGCATGGCTTTAATGATTTACTTGACTTGACTGACTTGAGGACCATCGATTTCACTGACACCTTTCTTGACTTGATTGATTAACTCGATTGATTGGCCGAACTTGACTAGTATGACTTAATCGAATTACTCCCCTGACTTCATTGACTTCATTAGCTTGAATGACTGATTTCTTTGACTGCACTGACTCCACTGACTTCAATGAGTTCACTGAGTTCACTGACTCCACTAACTCCATTGACTTCACTCACTTAACCGACTTCATTGACTGACTTCAATGATTTCACTGATTTCACTAACTTCATTGACTGATTTCTTTGCCTCCACTGACTGCACTCACTTTACCTGTTTTCACTAAGTTCACTGACTCTACTGACTGACTTGACTGACTCCACTAACATGACTGATTTCAATGATTTCAATAACTTCAAAGCTTTACCAACTCAACTGACTTCACTGACATCACGGGATTTCATTGGCTGACATCACTGACTTCACTGACATCACGGATTTCATTGGCTGACATCAATAACTTCACTAAGTTCACCGACTTCACTGACTTGTCTGACTTCACTGCCTTCAATGAATTCCGGGCTCCCCTAACTTCACGGATTTCATTGACTGACTTCCCTGGCTTCAATGAATTCAACGACTTCACCGATTCCACTGACTCCACTCACTTCACTGACTTCAATGACTTCTCATAATTATTTGGCTGACCTCACTGACTTCACTGACTTCTCATAATTCTTTGGCTGACCCTACTGAATTCACTAAATTCTCATAATTCTTTGGCTGACCCTACTGAATTCACTAAATTCTCATAATTCTTTGGCTGACCCTACTGAATTCACTAAATTCTCATAATTCTTTGGCTGACCCCACTGACTTCACTGACTTCTCATAATTCTTTGGCTGACCCCACTGACTTCACTGACTTCTCATAATTCTTTGGCTGACCCTACTGAATTTACTAAATTCTCATAATTCTTTGGCTGACGTCACGGACTTCACTAAATTCTCATAATTCTTTGGCTGACTCTGGACTTCACTGAATTCTCATAATTCTTTGGCTCCTCCTACTGACTTCACTGAATTCTGATTTCACCTAACTTCACATATTTCATAGACTGACTTGACTGACTATACCGACTTCACTGAAATTCCAATCATTTCACTAACTTAATTGAGTATTTGTTTGACTGACTTTATTGACTGACTTATACCGACTTGTTTAACTGACTTGTTTAACCTTGAATGACTCTTATTTGACTGACTTGTTTGAACTTGTTTGAACTTGTTTGATTGTCTGACGTGTTTGACAGACTTCTCAGGTGACTTCTTAGACTGATTCTTACCTGACTTGATAGACTGACTTAATACTGACTTGTTTAACTACTTGAATGACTTATATACTGACTTCTTTGACTAGACTGACTGTTTTGACTGACTTGATTGACTGACTTGTTTGACTGACTTGTTGGACTGACTTTTTAGACTGACTTGTTATACTGACTTCTTAGACTGACTTGCTAGGTGACTTGTTAGACTTACTTGTTAGACTGACTTGATAGACTGACTTCTTGACTGACTCGTTAGACTGACTTCTTAGACTGACGTCTTAGACTGACTTGTTAGACTGACTTCTTAAACTGTCTTGTTACTGACTTCTTAAACTGACTTGTTAGACTGACTTCTAAACTGACTTGTTTGATTGACTTCATTGACTGACTACATGTACTGCCTTGTTTGGCTGACTTCATTGACTGACTACATGTACTGCCTTATTTGACTTACTTGATTGATTGACTTCATTGACTGAATTCATTGAGTGACTTGTTTGACTTACTTGATTGACTAAATCATTGAGTGACTTGTTTGACTTACATTGACTGAATCATTGAGTGACTTGTTTGACTTCCTTGATTGACTGAATCATTGAGTGACTTGTTTGATTGACTTCATTGACTGAATCATTGAGTGATTTGTTTGACTTACTTCATTGACTGAATCATTGAATGTCTTGTTTGATTGACTTCATTGACTGAATCATTGAGGACTTGTTTGACTTACTTCCTTGACTGAATCTTTGAATGACTTGTTTGAACTTCATTGACTGAATCATTGAGTGACTTGTTTGACTTACTTCATTGACTGAATCATTGAGTGACTTGTTTGATTGACTTCATTGACTGAATCATTGAGAGACTTGTTTGACTTACTTGATTGACTGAATCATTGAGAGACTTGTTGACTTCTTGATTGACTGAATCATTGAGTGACTTGTTTGACTTACTTGATTGACTGAATCATTGAGTGACTTGTTTGACTTACTTGATTGACTGAATCATTGAGTGACTTGTTTGACTTACTTGATTGACTGAATCATTGAGTGACTTGTTTGACTTACTTGATTGACTGAATCATTGAGTGACTTGTTTGACTGAATTCATTGACTGATCTTACTTTTGACTGACTTGATTGATTGACTTCTTGATTGACTGAATCATTAATTGACTGACTTACTTGATTGATTTCATTGACTGATTTCATTGACTGATTTTGATTGACTGATTTCATTGACTGATCTCATTGATTGATTTCATTGACTGACTTCATTGACTGATTTTATTGACTGACCTGGCTGACTGACTTCATTGACTGATTTCATTGACTGATTTCATTGACTGATTTCATTGACTGACTTCATTGACTGATTTCATTGACTGATTTCATTGACTGATTTCATTAACTGATTTCATTGACTGATTTCATTGAATGATTTCATTGACTGACTTCATTGACTGACTTCGGTGACTGATTTCATTGATGGACTTCATTAACTGATTTCATTGACTGATTTCATTGACTCATTTCGTTGAATGAACTTCATTGAATGACTTGATTGACTGACTTCATTGACTGACTTGATTGACTGACTTCATTGACTGACTTCATTGACTGACTTCATTGACTGACTTGTTTAATTAACTTGATTGACTGACTTCATTGACTGACTTCACTGACTAACACCATTCACTCTACTGACTTAACTGACTGCGTTGACTGTACTGGCCTTCATTGACTGTTTTCATTGAGTGACTTGACTGA
>JAXRKP010001043.1:32500-45000 GCA_037039925.1 Doris montereyensis | reverse complement strand
TAACGGCGTAGAAGTCTCTTTCTTGCTTAACTCTTTAATGGGCAAAAGTCTAAGGACCATTTCTTTTTAATGTCGGCAATAGAAGTCTTCTTTTCTACTAGTGGATTCCCAAGTCTTGAATGTCGGCAACCGATCTCACCAGTATCCCAAGTCCGGTTCATTCAATAACCACTGTCGGCAATAGACTCCAGTATCGCTACCAGTGGGTTCATTCAATAACTCTTTAACTGTATCTTACCAGTGTATTCATTCAACAGAAGTCTCAAGGCACAATGCATAGATATCCCGGTTTCATATAGCGTGAATGGGAACAGGTCAATAATCACCTCTAAACAACTCTTTAATGTCGGCAATAGTGTCTCACCAGCATATCTACTAGTGGGTTCATTCAATAACTTTAACAGATCTCAAGCATATCTACTTTCATTCAATAACTTCTTTGTCAAAATGAAGTCTCACCAGCATTGCATTCACTCTGCTAGAAGTCTCCCCAATGTCGGCAATAGAAGTCTAACCAGCTCGGCTACCGACTCTAGTGATTCATACAATAACTCTTTAATGTCGGCAACAGAAGTCTCACCAGCATATTACCAGTGTGTTCATTCAATAACTCTTTAATGTCGGCAACAGAAGTCTCACCAGCATTCTACTAGTAGATTCATTCAATAACTCTTTAATGTCGGCAACAGAAGTCTCACCAACATATCTACCAGTGTGTTCATTCAATAACTCTTTAATGTCGGCAATAGAAGTCTCACCAGCATATCTACCAGTGTGTTCATTCAATAACTCTTTAATGTCGGCAACAGAAGTCTCACCAGCATTGGATTCATTCAATAACTCTTTAATGTCGGCAATAGAAGTCTCACCAGCATTACCAGTGGATTCATACAATAACTCTTTAATGTCGGCAACAAAAGTCTCACCAGCATTGGATTCATTCAATAACTCTTTAATGTCGGCAATAGATGTCTCACCAGCATATGTGGTTCATACAATAACTCTTTAATGTCGGCAACAAGATGTCTCACCAGCATATCTACCAGTGGATTCATTCAATAACTCTTTAATGTCGGCAATAGACGTCTCACCAGCATATCTAACAGTGGATTCATACAATAACTCTTTAATGTCGGCAATAGAAGTCTCACCAGCATATCTACCACTGTACCAGTCGGTTCATTCAATAACTCTTTAATGTCGGCAATAGAAGTCTCACCAGCATATCTACCAGTGGGGTCATACAATAACTCTTTAATGTCGGCAACTGAATGTCTCACCAGCATATCTACAGTGATTCATTCAATAACTCTTTAATGTCGGCAACAGAAGTCTCACCAGCATATCTACCAGTGTATTCATTCAATAACTCTTTAATGTCGGCAATAGATGTCTCACCAACATATCTACTAGTGGATTCATACAATAACTCTTTAATGTCGACAATAGAAGTCTCACCAGCATATCTACCACTGAACACCAGTCGGTTCATTCAATAACTCTTTAATGTCGGCAATAGAAGTCTCACCAGCATATCTACCAGTGGGTTCATTCAATAACTCTTTAATGTCTGCAAACAACACATCAACGTCAGCAGTCTCACCAGCATATCTACCAGTGTATTCATTCAATAACTCTTTAATGTCGGCAACAGAAGTCTCACCAAGACATATCTACCAAGTCTTGTATTCATTCAATAACTCTTTAATGTCGGCAATGTTGGATTCTTCGAAGACTCTCGAAGTCTCACCAGCATATCTACTAGTGGATTCATTGACAATCAAATAACTCTATTAACAGGTCAAGAAGTGAAAATAGTAGTCTGATAAGGTTATATTTGATAATATTATATATTTATACATTTCATTAAAAATAATCTCACCAGCATATCTATCCTTATGGGAAGGAACTGGGCACGTTTCTGTACCAATACAATTCTTCGGTTCATTTTGAATCAATAGCACTCTTTTATGAAATGTCGAAAGATTTTCAAGATGCAAGTCTTAATCAGATTATATCTACCAGTGGGTTCATTGATTGACAATAACTCTTTAATGAAACACAGGCAAGCGTGACAGGACCTCTCACCCTAACAGGGAAACAATAAGCTACCGGTGTATTCATTCAATATTACTCTTTACATACAACCATATGGTGGACTAGACAATTAGCTTCGATGAAGATCTCACCAGCATATCTAAACAACAGTGTATTCATTCAATAATCTCTTTAATGTCGGGAATAAATGAATTTTGTGCACCAGCATATCTACTTATGGTGGATTCATACAATAAAAAAAGTCTTTTGAAAAATGTCACGCTGCAACAACGAAGTCTCACCAGCATATCTACACCAACGATATGACTTTCACTTTTTCACACCAACGATATTTACACTGTTTCGGGTACCAAACGATATCTCACCAGAAAGCTATCTACTCACCAGGATTGTATCTGTTCATTTTCAAAACTCTTTACTCCCATGTCGTCTCGGCAATAGAGTCTCACCAGCATATCTACCAGTGTATTCATTCAATAACTCTTTAATGTCGGCAACAGAAAGTCTCACTCCCAGGATTGTATCTACCAGTGTATTCATTCAATAACTCTTTAATGTCGGCAACAGAAGTCTCACTCCCAGGATATCTACCAGTGTATTCATTCAATAACTTTTAATGTCGGTTTTTAGAAAGTCTCACCAGCATATCTACTAGTGGATTCATACAATAACTCTTTAATGTCGTTACTCCCTAGGATTGTCTCACCAGAAAGCTATCTACCAGATTGTATTCATTTTCAAAAACTTTCTTTAATTGTCGGCAAGAACATGGACAAAGGCACACTATCAAAATGACCCTTGATATCTACTAATTCTGTAAGGGCTCATTCAATAACTTTTTTTTCCAATGTCGGCAATAGACGTCTCATGTACACATATCCACTTCTGTGTTTATTCATTCTAATTAAATCTTTAATGTCGGCAATAAGTCTCAAGTTAAGTCACATATATACCAGTGTTTTTATTCAAGGACTTTTTCCACCAGTAGTCGGCAAATATTAAAAAATCTCATCAGCATATCTTGACCAGAATTTTATTCATTCAATAAACTCTTTTTAATGTCGGCAATAGAAGTCTCACCAATATAAATTCAGTGGATTCATTCAATAACTCTTTAATTGTCAGCGTATTATAATAGAATAATGACATATCTTTTTAGTGGGTTTATTCAACGTAAAATGATTTTGATGTCAAACAAATGCATTTGTTTTTCCCCAGCATATCTGAGCATAGATTGGTGTTTTGTTATTTCACACCGTTAAAATAATCGATGTTGAGCACACAACTGATGTTTCAAACCAGGACATATCTACCAGTGGATTCATTCAAGTAAGAAAAGCTTGAAGTACTTTTTTTCTAATGTCGGCAAAAGAAATCTTTAGCCACAGTCTCGCTGTTTACAGCCATACTGTAGGGACAGCGAGACGTTACACAGATGTAGAGTAAGTAACCTGTCGGCAGAAAAAAATTATAAGCCAGCATATCTACCAGTGGGCCTCAGAGAGTGTACCTAAATGTCTGCCCTTTCTCTGTCGGGCGCCCGAAGTCTTACTTTCCTTTCATATCTATTTTATATTTCCAGTGGGGTCTTAATTCAACAATTTTCACAATGTCGACAACTGATGTATTTTTCCACCACTTTTGAAAATGTTGCTCAGTGGAACCTTCTATGTGGTATGCAGATCACCCAGGTTTTAATGTCAACACCCCATGTTGAATTACACTTGCATATCTACCATGTTGAATTACACTTGCAGCGTAATCACTCTTTGAATTACACTTGCAACGTAGATCACCCATCTGAATTACACTTGCAGCATAGATCACCTGTGTAATTACACTTCAGCGTAACTCTTTAATTACACTGGGGTCTCACCCATGCATTATCTTGCAGCGCGTAGATCACCCATGCTGAATTACACTTGCAATATCTTTGGAATTCGCTAGATCACCTCATGTTGAATTACATGTCTCACCTGTGTTGAATTCATTCTAACCCATGTTGAATTACACTTGCAGCGTAGATCATCCATGTCTCAGCGTAGATCACCTATCAATTACACTTGCAGCGTAGATCACCTTGTACACTTGCAATGCCGTGCGTGTGATCGAAAACAAGCCTCTTTATTTTCCAGCATTTCTACCAGTTTTCGATCGCAAATACTCTTTAATAAGTCGGTAATCAGGTTCGATCAATATCTCGGCATCTACTGTGGAAAACCGTTATGACGTATATCTTATAAATCCATTAAAAGATTGAGTCACCAGTCTGTTTTGTATGTCAACATGTTATAAATACATATCACTCTTTAATCTTTCCTCTGAGCACGATATGTCAACATGTCACATCACCAATCTTAAGCAGTCATTTGCTTTCAGACACTTAATTTTGTCTCATAACCACGTATGTCAACATGTCACATCAATAATCTTACAGTCATTTGCTTTCAGACACTTATCTAAAGTCTTGTGTTTTCAATAAACTCTTTAAGTCATTTGTTTCAGTAAGAACCACGTATGTCAACATGTCATATCAAACCAATCTCATTCATTTGCTTTCAGACACTTTATTTTACCTCTGACAATCCTAGCAATCTACACACTTAGTTTGAGAACTCTATTGAATGTTGGATTCTTCGAATGGTTCAAACACCAATATCACTCTTGTTTTCAATGTGTCGCATTTTCTCAACACCAGACACTTCGACACTTCATTGTGTCTCTGGTGCAAATGACACTGTATTAGCATGAAATCAGGACCAATCTGACACTCATTGCTTCATACACTTCAATAAACCACGTGTCAATATTTCACATCAACACCATCTTTCACTAGGCATATAATATGAATATTTCACATCAACACCAATCCTTAAACACTTCTCTGACAACCCCGTCGTCACATCAACACCAATCTGACCATTGACAAACACTCTTTAAACTCTCCAACCACAATTCTCAACACCAATCTGACACTTCTACCAGTGTATAATTGTCAATAACTCTTTAATGTCGGCAACCACGTAGAAGTCACATCAACCAGCATATCTAAACCAGTGGGGTCAAAGAACAATTTTTGAATGTCGAAGGTTCATGTATCACCAGCATATCTACCATGTATATCATAGAACACATTTTTGAATGTCAACAACTGATGTATCAAACAATTGAATATCTAAACCAGTGGGGTCATAGAACAAAACTTTTGAATGAATGTCGATCAAGTGGGGTCATAGAACACACTTTTGAATGTCGACAACCACGAACAATTATGAATGTCGACAACTGATGTATCACCAGCATATCTACCAGTGGGGTCATAAGTGAACAATCTGACACTCTTTTCACTTTTTTTAATGGTTACAACAGAATGTGATGCCTTAGTAAATGTCGCCATGTTCAAATGCTAGCAGTAACTGATGTCTTTCTACTAGCAGGGGCGTACAACAAGTCACCAATATCAGTAACTGATGTCTCGACCTTGGGAGCAGGGCTTATCTAGATCAAATTGTCACCAATATCATGAACAATTGATGTAACTACTAAGATGGCTATACAACAACACATCAATTTGATGCCTCACCAGCATTTTACCAGTTTTAAAAGGTTAACGAATATCAGTTATCTATCGTTCTATCTATCCACCTCACAGTCCTTACATATGATCAATCTATTCACCAAGCCATCGTTCTATCAAGACAATATTCTAACTATCTAAGTCTTGTGTTTTCGATGATCCAGTGGTAAGGCTGTCAGCGTCAGATTCGAGTCCTGAGTTTGAATCCTAGCAATGTTAGTTTCAGATGTTGGATTCTTCGTCCTTTGGGTTGAGACTCTCGAGGCGCATTTTCTTCTTCGACCCAGGTGCAAATGTGTTAGCATGAAATCAGGACTACAATTGCTGCACTTTAACGTCCGCACTATCTTTTCCTAGTAATATAATATGATATTGATCCTTATTATACTCATGAGCGTTGATATCACCATTGACAATCTTTAAACTATCCTCAATTTCAACTTTAGGTATAATTATAGAATCTTTCTCAGTGATATTAACAGGTCAAGAAGTGAAAGAAAAGTCTGATAAGGTTATATTTGAGAATACTATTATATATTTATACATTTCATTAAAAAAATAATTGAATTTTAAGCATTTCTATAGTTAAGATTGAAAGCGATAGCCCCAAGGTATCCTTATGGGAAGGAACTGGGCACGTTTCAAGTGAACAGATTTTGTAGACAAATGGTTAAACAAAAAGTAAAGTCGTGTTCAATACAATTCTTCCTCTTCTTCTTACAGTTATTAGTTATACTAAATTAATTTTGATTTTGAAGAGAGGTGATAAGGTAAAACCAGTTGATGTAGCACTGATGTTTATGAAATGAAAGTTGAAAGATTTTCTAAGATGCAAGTACATTAATCGAGATTATAGTTTAAAAGATAAAAGAAAACGGTGATTGCATTGATTGACTATATATACAATGTACTCCGAGACGTGAAGGAAACATACAGTCAAGCGTGACAGGACCTGTCAAAAGCGCGTCACCCCAACAGGGAAACAATAAGCGATACAATGGAGGGCATTTGTATAGTTAAAATCCTGTTTTTGTTTCATATTAATTTTGCGACATATTACTCCTAAATCTACATACAACCATATGGTGGACTAGACAATTAGCTTCGATGAAGATATTTTTTTACGCTTAACAAAATAAATAAGTCAAAACAGTACGTCTAAACAACAGTGTATTCTGTGTGTGTGTGTGTGTGTGTGTGTGTGTGTGTGTGTGTCACTGATGGATCTGAGTGAATTTTAGGTGACAAAAAAAATGACACGCGTGGACATAAATGAATTTGTGCAGCCTGTTTTAGAAAATTATTTGTTTAATACAAATAATTTTGATACCAGATTATGGTGGGATGTCTGGAGATGTGAAAAAAAAAGTCAATTTTGAAAAATCCGGACTTGCACGCTTTTCGTGCGACGATATGACTTTCTTTTCGTGCGACACCAACGATATGACTTTCACATTTTTCATGCAACACCAACGATATGACTTGTCTCTTTTCAGAAAGCTTTCCTGTTACTCAACGGATTGTATCTGTCTCCCGGTTTTCAGAAGCTTTCCTGTTACTCCCCAGGATTGTGTCTGTCTCGGTTTTCAAAGCTTTCCTGTTATCCCTAGGATTGTGTCTGTCTCGGTTTTCAGAAAGCTTTCCTGTTACTCCTAGGATTGTGTCTGTCTCAGAAAGCTGTCTCGGTTTTCAAGAAAGCTTTCCTTACTCTGTCTCGGTTTTTTCAGGATTGTTTCCTGTTATCTGTCTCGGTTTTTTCAGAAAGCTTTCCTGTTACTCCCTAGGATTGTGTCTGTCTCGGTTTTCAGAAAGCTTTCCTGTTACTCCCTAGGATTGTGTCTGTCTCGGTTTTTCAGAAAGCTTTCTGTTACTCCCTAGGATTGTTCTGTCTCGGTTTTCAGAAAGCTTTCCTGTTACTCCCTAGGATTGTATCTGTCTCGGTTTTCAGAAAGCTTTCCTGTTACTCCCTAGGATTGTATCTGTCTCCCTGATTTTCTGTTTCCTGTTGTTCCCTAGGATTGTATCTGTCTCGGATTTTAAAAGCTTTCCTGTTACTCCCTAGGATTGTATCTGTCTCGGTTTTCAGAAAGCTTTCCTGTTACTTCCCTAGGATTGTGTCTGTCTCGGTTTTCAGAAAGCTTTCCTGTTACTCCCTAGGATTGTATCTGTCTCGGTTTTCAGAAAGCTTTCCTGTTACTCCCTAGGATTGTATCTGTCTCGGTTTTCAGAAAGCTTTCCTGTTACTCCCTAGGATTGTGTCTGTCTCGGTTTTCAGAAAGCTTTCCTGTTACTCCCTAGGATTGTATCTGTCTCGGTTTTCAGAAAGCTTTCCTGTTGTTCCCAGGATTGTGTCTGTCTCGGTTTTCAAGAACATGGACAAAGGCACACTATCAAAATGACCCCTTGATATGTATAATTCTCGTTTGTTCTTTGGTCCCCAAAGGCTCAGGTGCCAGTTCGCGAAGAATAACAAATTTTTTCCATGTAGGTTCTATATAGTTGTGTTATATTATTATGCTAAAGTAAATAAATTATTCGTCATGTACACATGCATATTTCATAGTACTTGTAGTTTATACTTATTCTACATTAAATGTACTTACTGTAACCAAAAAAAAAATTCCCTTGGTGGATAATGAAATGTATTCAAGTTAAGTCAATTTAGTTCAAAATGATCTCAGCAAGGTCGTTTTCATTTGAAGGATGTTTTTCCACCAGTAGTGCCGTTTAAATATTTAAAAAAATGTCATCGTTTCCCCGTCTTTGAGGAGAATTTTTATACATTTTAACGACCATTTTAAACATGCTTTATAATTGCAAAGATCGAATAGTAGTAGCATTTACGCCTCCTATCTGTGTAAATTCAGTAGCCATTACTGACCGGATGTGATAATCGCCCGGAATATCACATTGTGTTCGTATTATAATAGAATACTGATAATATTTTTTTTTAGTGTAAGGAAAACGTTTTCGGATTCCTGAACGTCATAAATGTTTTGAAATGTGATTAACATAATATTATGCAATTTGTTTTCCCCTGGTTTGTGCATTATGAGCATAGATTGGTGTTGTTGTTAATTTCGACACCGTTAAAATAATAACAATGTTGAGCGTACAGTAGAGCAGACTGTTAGGTTCTTCTTTTCTAAACACACTGACAAGATATGTCTCTACATATAGCTATGGTGCCTATTCAAGCCTGAGTCAAGTAAGAAAAGCAGATTGAAGTACTTTTTTTTTCTAATAGTACAACGTTGTGAAAAGAAATCTTTAGCCACAGTCTTGCTGTTTACAGTCCATACTGTAGGGACAGCGTGAGACGTGGCCACAGATGTAGAGTAAGTAACTCAAGGCAGAAAAAATTATAAGCGGACGGAATGCTTCCTCAAATGACCTGTGGCCTGCTAGAGAGTGTACCCAAATGTCTGCCCTTTCTCTGCGGGCGGTTGGCGGGCGCCTGTAAGTCTTACTTCTTTCCTTTCCTTTTCATTCTTTCATTTATATTTCCTCTTGCTGTTTCCTCTTAATTCACCATAAGATCATCACAATGGCGGACGGGATAAGTTTTCAATGAGTCACTCGCTTTTCCACTTTCGACTTCTTGAAATGTTGCTCATGTGGAACCTTCTATGTGGTATGCAGATCACCCAGGTTGAATTACACTCGCATCGTAGATCACCCCATGTTGAATTACACTTGTTGAATTACACTTGCAGCGTAGATCACCCATGTTGAATTACACTTGCAGCGTAGATCACCCGTGTTGAATTACACTTGCAGCGTAGATCACCCATGTTGAATTACACTTGCAGCGTAGATCACCCGTGTTGAATTACACTTGCAGCGTAGGTCACCCATGTTGAATTACACTTGCAGCGTAGATCACCCATGTTGAATTACATGTTGAAATTACACTTGCAGCGTAGATCACCCATGTTGAATTACACTTGCAGCGTAGATCACCCACTGTTGAATTACACTTGCAGCGTAGATCACCCATGTTGAATTACACTTGCAGCGTAGATCATCCATGTTGAATTACACTTGCACCCATGTTGAATTACACTTGCGCGTAGATCACCCATGTTGAATTACACTTGCAGCGTAGGAAATTAATGCCGTGCGTGTGATCGGAAAACAAGGCAAGCAACATTTATTTTCTGCGCAGTATTTCATCGCGTGCATGACAAACCGTTCGATCGCCAAATCCAGGTAGCTCAGAAAATCGACTTTAAAGTCGCTAAGGAATGGCCGTAACAGAGGATAAAAACAAAATCGATTATACAATAATATCTCGGCATCTACTGTGTTTTTGTAAAACCGTTATGACGTATTATACACCTCAAAAAGTTATACTAATATAAATAAAAAAATCCTAGAATTAAAAGATTGAGTTAAAACGTTTTGTCAGGCACTGCACAAAATTTCTGTTTTGTATGTCAACATGTCATATAAAATACCAATCCCACAGTCACTTCCTTTCACTTTGTCTTTCCTCTGAGCACGACGTATGTCAACATGTCAGTCAAAACCAATCTTACAGTCATTTCCTTTCAGACACTTTGTTTTTCCTGTGAACCACGTATGTCAACATGTCACATCAAAACCAATCTTACAGTCATTTGCTTTCAGACACTTTATTTTGTCTCCAAGAACCACGTATGTCAACATGTCACATCAAAACCAATCTTAAAGTCATTTCCTTTCAGACACTTAATTTTGTCTCCAAGAACCACGTATGTCAACATGTCACATCAAAACCAATCTTAAAGTCACGTGCTTTCAGGCACTTTATTTTTCTCTGAGCAACCACATATGTCAACATGTCACAATCACAACCAGACAAATCAATTTATCTATGAGAACACGTCCTTTCAGGCACTTTGTCTTTTCTCTGAGCACCACGTATGTCAACATGTCACATCAAAACCAATCTTAAAGTCATTTATGTCTTTCAGACACTTTATTTTACCTCAACTCTGACAACCACATATGTCACCATTTCACATCAACACCAATATCACACTCACTTGCTTTCAGACACTTCAATTTATCTCTGAGAACCACGTAATATTTCACATCAACACCAATCTGACACTCACTCACATCGACACTGACAAACTATGTCACACATAAAATTCTTTTCCGGTACTTTATTTTACCTGACAACCCCGTGAATATTTCACCACCAATGCCACCATGTCAAACACCAACACCAATATCACAGTTACTTGTTTTCATACACTTCATTGTGTCTCTGAGAACCACGTATGTCAATATTTCACATCAACACCAATCTGACACTCACTTCCTTTCATACACTTCATTGTGTCTCTGACAACCACGTATGTCAATATTTCACATCAACACCAATCTGACACTCACTTCCTTTCAAACACTTCATTTTGTCTCTGACAACCCCGTATGTCAATATGTCACATTAACACCAATCAGACACTCACTTTCCTTTCAAACACTTCATTTTGTCTCTGAGAACCACGATGGTCAATATGTCACATCAACACCAATCTGACACTCACTTCCTTTCATACACTTCATTTTGTCTCTGAGAAATCACGTATGTCAATATGTCACATCATGTCAATATGTCACATCAATTCACTTTCAAACACTTCATTTTGTCTCTGACAACCACGTATGTCAATATGTCACATCAACACCAATCTGACACTCATTTCCTTTCAAACACTTCATTTTGTCTCTGAGAACCACGTATGTCAATATGTCACATCAAAACCAATCTGACACTCACTTCCTTTCAGGCACTTCATTTTGTCTCTGACAACCACGTATGTCAATATGTCACATCAACACCAATCTCGACACTCACTTCCTTTCAAACACTTTATTTTGTCTCTGAGAACCACGTATGTCAATATTTCACATTAATACCAATCTGACACTCACTTCCTTTCAGGCACTTCATTTTGTCTCTGAGAACGACGTATGTCAATATGTCACATCAATATCAATCTGACACCCACTTCCTTTCCAGACACTTAATCTAACCTCTGAGAACCACGTATGTCACCATGTCATATCAATATCAATCTGACACTCATTTCTTTTCAGGCACTTCAATTTTCTGAGACACACTGGCTCTTCAAGAAGGGATCTGTGAATGACTTGACCCTTGACCACAGCGTCAGTAACACCCGAAAGTTGATGTCCATCGTAGCCACCAAGAAATCTGCTAGCTGTTCTGATGGAGGGCTACAAATGCGCAGTGCATTATTTGGATAATGCCACTACCAGAACTGTGGAAATGGAAAAGCGTTACGTCATTGTTGGTATGGACCCCGGTTGTAAGCAAATTAATTTTTGACCTAGATTTGGATTATCATCGGACCTGGGAAAATGCCCGACCTTGGGAGGAGGGCTTCGATATTCGATGTAGTCCAATCTAGATCGAAATTGATTTTTATTTAACGCTCCTTTTCATCATGAACATTGATTAACTAGAAACTAAGATACAAAATTAACAAAAAGACACGATAAAAAGAAAATACAAAAAAAAACAACTCAGATTATTATTTGTTTCAAATGAAACCACCGGTTTTTTTTTTTAGAGAAGGGAAGAGCAATCGACACGCTGTGTAAAAGCATTCAGCTAGATCTAGTTTAGGTCAAGGTTAGCGGGGCGCGTGATTAAAATATCTTCCAAAAGTCTTTTTTCCTTTGACACTACTAATGAAGTTATTGATGTCGTACATGCAGACAAAGAACACGGCTCTATATTTGATTTGAGTTTACCCACATCCACTACTAAGGTTATCTCAGGCGTTTTAGTCGAATTTTCTTTTGCCCGTACTGCCCTGTAAAGTGCCAAGGAATTTCTAACGTG
>JAXRKP010001043.1:25000-27500 GCA_037039925.1 Doris montereyensis | reverse complement strand
TCAATTATTAATAATGTTATTGAATTGATGGACGGTGACTGTGCCTTCTTCTGCCTACTATATCTCACTATAACAATAAATGATGTTGTGCTCTAATATAATACGTTCTGCTACTAACAATCCCACCCTTAATAAGTTTTATTTTAAGGAATTTAGTTAATATGCCTAACATTACTACTAGTAAACACTACAGGAAGCTGCATTGTGTACACTTTATATGCTCCCAGGAACTTTGAATATTTCTGTTTGTTTGTTTGTTTTTTTTTTGATTGACCCTAACCACCACAAGCAGTAATCTCAGGGCGAGTGAAGAGGATACAGCAAAACGAAATACATTAAAAAGAATGAAAGGAAAGAAATAGGACCTACCGGTAACGCCCTTCAACCGCCCACGAATGTGTGTGTCTGAGTGTCTATGAATTAATGTTATGGACATCGAGATTATAAAGTCATGTAAAAATGTGTAATGTAACACTTCAAGTAATGTTTCCTAAATCTACTTCGTGAATCTAAGAATACGAAAACAATTTTTAAAAAATTATCAAAAAAACTACCGAGAAACAATTGAGACATGGGACATGATTTTTATTTTATTTTTAAAGGACAGTAAAAACAGTTATCATCAAAATGTTGAGTTTATTAATAACAGCTTATTGACATAATAATAATATAATAATAATAATGTTAAGCAATAGAAAGAGGTAGAGAGGAACTACAGGAGATGTGTAGCCTGTAAAACATAACATGTAGTAATTTAATATTAATACAGAGAATAAAGAGTGAAATAACAGGAATGACATTCATACCAATACTATTAACTGGAATAGGACAAAATGAAATGTTACTTCATAACATCTTCTTGTGTTTTTTTAAATAATTCTAATCTAGTTTTAAATGTCAGTATATTATTACATATCATATAACTAATGTCAATGATTAGAATAATCAAAGGGTGTGAACTGACTCAACATCTGAGATTTCATACTGACCTGTACTTCTAAACATTGGTCTTGTAACATTGTGGACTTCTCATACTTACCTGTACTTCTAAACATTGGTCTTGTCACACTGTGGACTTCTCATACTTACCTGTACTTCTAAACATTGGTCTTGTAACATTGTGGACTTCTCATACTTACCTGTACTTCTAAACATTGGTCTTGTCACACTGTGGACTTCTCATACTTACCTGTACTTCTAAACATTGGTCTTGTCACACTGTGGACTTCTCATACTTACCTGTACTTCTAAACATTGGTCTTGTCACACTGTGGACTTCTCATACTTACCTGTACTTCTAAACATTGGTCTTGTCACACTGTGGACTTCTCATACTTACCTGTACTTCTAAACATTGGTCTTGTCACACTGTGGACTTCTCATACTTACCTGTACTTCTAAACATTGGTCTTGTAACATTGTGGACTTCTCATACTTACCAGTACTTCTAAACATTGGTCTTGTAACATTGTGGACTTCTCATACTTACCTGTACTTCTAAACATTGGTCTTGTAACATTGTGGACTTCTCATACTTACCTGTACTTCTAAACATTGGTCTTGTAACATTGTGGACTTCTCATACTTACCTGTACTTCTAAACATTGGTCTTGTAACATTGTGGACTTCTCATACTTACCAGTACTTCTAAACATTGGTCTTGTAACATTGTGGACTTCTCATACTTACCAGTACTTCTAAACATTGGTCTTGTAACATTGTGGACTTCTCATACTTACCTGTACTTCTAAACATTGGTCTTGTAACATTGTGGACTTCTCATACTTACCTGTACTTCTAAACATTGGTCTTGTAACACTGTGGACTTCTCATACTTACTTCTAAACAGGTCTTGTCACTTTCTAAACACTTCTAAACATTGGTCTTGTCACACTGTGGACTTCTCATACTTACCTGTACTTCTAAACATTGGTCTTGTCACACTGTGGACTTCTCATACTTACCTGTACTTCTAAACATTGGTCTTGTCACACTGTGGACTTCTCTTACTTACCAGTACTTCTAAACATTGGTCTTGTCACACTGTGGACTTCTCTTACCATACTTACCAGTGGACTTCTAAACATTGGTCTTGTCACACTGTGGACTTCTCTTACTTACCAGTACTTCTAAACATTGGTCTTGTCACACTGTGGACTTCTCATACTTACCAGTACTTCTAAACATTGGTCTTGTCACACTGTGGACTTCTCATACTTACCAGTACTTCTAAACATTGGTCTTGTCACACTGTGGACTTCTCATACTTACCTGTACTTCTAAACATTGGTCTTGTCACACTGTGGACTTCTCATACTTACCTGTACTTCTAAACATTGGTCTTGTCACACTGTGGACTTCTCATACTTACCAGTACTTCTAAACATTGGTCTTGTCACACTGTGGACTTGGACTTTTCATACTTACCAGTACTTCTAAACTTTGGTCTTGTCACACTGTGGACTTCTCAAACATTGGTCTTGTAACATTGTGGACTTCT
>JAXRKP010001043.1:0-20000 GCA_037039925.1 Doris montereyensis | reverse complement strand
TTAGGTAGGATGTATTTAGGTAGGATGTATACAACTGATCAAGTCTTCCACTTAAGAATGACTCTCCATCTTTTCGGTTGTGATCTGATGGAAAAAAGAAAAAACCCCCCACAAAAACAGTTATATTTAGGCATATAATAGCTGTCAACAATATCAACGAACACAAAATCCCCCTGATCAAATTCACTTTTCAACCCACAAGTAAAACATTATGGTACCTGTACTGCCCAGTATGACATATCTGTCATATTTTACTGACCCTTGTGCACAGTGTGACAGATTTGTCATACAAGAAATGAAGAGCAAAAATATGCATCTAAATTCTCTATTGCAGTCAAAACATAACCTTCATAAGCATAATTAGGTCTAAAAGCACTGATATATAAGAAAATAATAATAAAATTACTCACCTTAGTTAGAGATTGAAGTGGATGGAAATGTGGTGTCACATGGGAAATTCTCTGTAAACAATCGATCAAGCAACAGGAAGTGGGCCAGGTTATTAATAAATCACAAGATTAACTTCACTGATGGAAAACTACAAGACGATGAGGGGGACAACCAATTAAAACGTCAGGGAAATGTAAGCCACAGATTATGTCCCCAGTAGGGCGTTGAAGCCAGTATGACATGTTTCTCATTCCCGGCACTAAGACGGTTAAAGTTGCCTAATGTTATGCCGTCCCACACTATAATGGTATGTTGTACAATAACGCTTTCCCACCGGCTTCTATTTTTCAGGTATTTCAGAGATTATGAACCTTACATTACTACCATACTCTCCAAATAACCAGTATACAGAGGAAGACGGTGTGGTGGTAAAATGCGTTGGTCTGGTAAGTTATTTTCTATTATCACCGTCTAGGCCAGGGGTTCCTGGCTGGGGTGCATGAGCCCCTATGGAGTGCGTGAGTCCACATCATGGGGGTTTGTGGGATGTTTCTGAAAGTTAAAAATGCAGATTACCTTTGTGTTGAAATCAAATCTGATCTTTAACTTAATGTGACAAGATTGTCTTCTTCTTGATGTGCCGAGTCTGAGGTAGGCCTTTGGTGATCATGTGGATCTCCATTCTTCTCTGACATTCGAGGATCTGATGAGGTTATTGTTGCTGGTGTTCCTACTAGTGAATCAGTTGTTATAGTTATTAATCGAGCAGTGGTGTTACTAAATTGTGTCGGCGTCATTGTCAACATCTATATCTAGAGTGCATTGCCTTGCTCCATTTGTACCTTTGTAACACGGAACCCATAGGCGCAGAAGCATGTCTTTTGACTTAACGATTGTAGGAGTCTAAAATGATGATACTGGACATCCTAGGCATAGACTAAAATTACGCTACTGGACACCCTAGGCAATGTCTAAAATGATCATACTGGACATCCTAGGCAAAGTCTAAAATGATGATACTGGACATCCAAGGCAATGTCTAAAATGATGATACTGGACATCCTAGGCATAGATTAAAATTACGCTACTGGACACCCTAGGCAATGTCTAAAATGATGCTACTGGACATCCTAGGCATAGACTAAAATGATGCTACTGGACATCCTAGGCATAGACTAAAATGATGATACTGGACACCCTAGGAAAATGATGCTACTGGACATCCTAGGCATAGACTAAAATGATGATACTGGACATCCTAAGCATGGGACATCCTAGGCATAGACTAAAATGATGCTACTGGACATCCTAGCCAATGTCTAAAATGATGCTACTGGACATCCTAGGCATAGACTAAAATGATGATACTGGACATCCTAGCCAATGTCTAAAATGATGATACTGGACATCCTAGGCATAGACTAAAATGATGCCACTGGACATCCTAGGCATAGACTAAAATTATGCTACTGGACATCCTAGGTATAGACTAAAATGATAATACTGGACATCCTAGGCATAGACTAAAATTATGCTACTGGACATCCTAGGCATAGACTAAAATGATGCTACTGGACATCCTAGGCATAGACTAAAATTATGCTACTGGACATCCTAGGACAAAATGATGCTACTGGACATCCTAGGCATAGACTAAAATTATGCTACTGGACATCCTAGGCATAGAAAAATGATGATACTGGACATCCTAGGCATAGACTAAAATTATGCTACTGGACATCCTAGGCATAGACTAAAATGATGCTACTGGACATCCTAGGCATAGACTAAAATGATGATATGGACATCCTAGGACACCCAGGGCATAGACTAAGATTATTCCGCTGAACATCCTACGCATAGACTAAAGTTATTCCACTGGACATCCTATGTATAGACTAAAATCATTCCCCTGGAAATCTGGCTCGTTTTACTTATCACCAAATCCCGTGTGCTTTGGAAATCTGGCTCGTTTTACTTGTCACCAAATCCCATATGCTTTGGAAATTTGGCTCGTTTTACTTATCACCAAATCCCATATGCTTTGGAAATCTGGCTCGTTTTACTTGTCACCAAATCCCATGTGCTTTGGAAATCTGGTTCGTTTTACTTGTCACCAAATCCCATGTGCTTTGGAAATCTGGCTCGTTTTACTTGTCACCAAATCCCGTGTTTGGAAATCTTTGGAAATCTGTGCTTTGGAAATCTGTTTTACTTGTCACCAAATCCAATGTGCTTTGGAAATCTGGTTCGTTTTACTTGTCAAATCCAAATCTGGTTCATATGCTTTGGAAATCTGGTTCGTTTTACTTATCACCAAATCCCATATGCTTTGGAAATCTGGTTCGTTTTACTTGTCACCAAATCCCATGTGCTTTGGAAATCTGGTTCGTTTTACTTGTCACCAAATCCCATGTGCTTTGGAAATCTGGCTCGTTTTACTTGTCACCAAATTCCATGTGCTTTGGAAATCTGGCTCGTTTTACTTGTCACCAAATCCCATGTGCTTTGGAAATCTGGCTCGTTTTACTTGTCACCAAATCCCATGTGCTTTGGAAATCTGGCTCGTTTTACTTGTCACCAAATCCCATGTGCTTTGGAAATCTGGCTCGTTTTACTTGCCAATTCTGAAAACGGCTAGTACATGTTGAAACTAGAAAAGGTGATTGAGCAAAGGATGTGGTGTGTTTGCGTGTGTGTGTGCGTGCGTGTGTGCGTGTGTGCGTGCGTGCGTGCGTGCGTGCGTGCGTGTGTGTGTATGTGTTGTCGTGCTACCTCCGATAAGACAAGCCTTGCGCTCATATTAACGTATTGCGTAATGCAGTGTTATAACAAGACCATCGCCACCCCTCCCTCCCCATACTTTTCTCTCTCATTGGCACTATTTAAATATATCTCATATAACAGGCAATAGGAAGGGGAACACCGCTCTTACCATGTCTCTGTCAACGCAGAAAGTACACGAGAGAAGCACACAAGTATGTACCAGTTGACCACTGAAACATTGAACCCATAGAAATACTCATAACTTGTTTTTGTAATGCACCAATGTGCACCAATTTGGAACATGGTCAAGCTTATCCATCTGGATTGGTTTGCATGTAAAAAAAACAACTTTGATTAACCGTGAGCATAGCTGCAGCGAAACGACATTACACTATCAAACGACAATGTATTGATTATTGCTACTTTGACCTATATTAACACAAAATCGTTTAATCAAACTCCAGGCTTCGTTTTCAAAGAGATTTTGAATTGACTCCCACAGAAAAAAAAAGAGAGACATAAAGTAAGGGTAATATTTTGAAATGGTTTGGAACGTTCAAGCATTTTGGGTCTTAGAAAGAAAACAAAACAGGATAAAGAAAGCACCTGGTTTCAAATTGCGGACGGTTGAAAATGTCGCAGCCGGTGAAAAGTTAGTGCATAATGATCTCAAGAAATCGATCCGTCGTCAAATCATTGAGTTAAGCATTTGAAAACACACTTGGAGAGAAATCTGGGAAATTGGCATAAGCGTAAACTATCAAGAGTGTTAACCGACGGACGCTGAAGGGTCATTATGGGATGTTGGTATTTTGCAAAGATTCAGAAAGACGATGCATTCAAGATAAGGTCACTGTGAGTCGTTAGTATCTTGCAAAGATCCAGGAAGACGGTGCATTCAATATAGGGTCTCTGTGAATCGTTGGTTTCTTGCAAAGATCCAGGAAGACGGTGCATTCAATATAGGGTCTCTGTGAATCGTTGGTTTCTTGCAATGATCCAAGAAGACGGTGCATTCAAGATAAGGTCTCTGTGAGTCGTCGGTTTCTTGCAAAGATCCAGGAAGACGGTGCATTCAAGATAGGGTCTCTGTGAGTCGTTGGTTTCTTGCAAAGATCCAGGACGACGGTGCATTCAAGATAGATCTGCGCCAAGTATAGGTTGTGTGACGTCTGCAATCCAAAATTCTTGCGAAAAACATTTGGATTTGTTTAATTTCAGGTGTAAAATTCGCTTCCCATATGTGTGGATTGTTGACCCATTTGCTGCTATCAAATTAGGGCCACGAAGCTTTTTGCGATCTACTGGGTTTGAAGGATAAACCGATTCTTCGGCTCCAGTGTCGATAAGAAACGCTTTACCTGTGAAGTGGTCGGTTACAGATATGGTACCGGCATTGATCAAGTTGATAATATGTGGGGCAGATGTGGGGCCAGACGTGCCCTCTAGAATCGACTGGCCTCGGCGTTTCCCTGCGATGTTGATGGGGCCATAGCACAAGGTCGACCGTTGACCGTCCTATCGCATCGACGTGCTTTGGATCCAAATTTAGAATGGTAGCTGCAGAGGACAAATTGTGAATTAGTAGTAGTAGTAGACCTATTGTTGAAATGTGTCTTGAAGGCTTTCACGTCAACTGTCTCTTCTGGCGTACTCTAGTAGGATGCTGCCGCAACTGCAGTTGGTTGAAGTAAATCAATTTCCAAAATGCGGTCAGCTGTTTTGGCCAAATCATCGAGAGTCATCTCAGGGTTCTGAGCTAGAATACGGCGGGCTTCTGTGGGCAATAGACTGAGAAACAGGGCCCGGAACAGAGTTAGTGGGGTTGAATTCAGAGATCTCATGTATTGGAGCATCTCTGTGGGTCGTTTATCCCCTAACCCATTAAGGTTCATCAATGCAGTGTCTTTCTGCAGCTGAGTTGGCTCGTATGCTTCCAATAAGGCAGCCTTCAGTGCACCATACATATCTTGTACCGGTGAATGCTCAATGCTTGATTGAACTCGCCTTGATGTGGCAGAATCCAACAGCTGGACTACATGGTAAAACCTGGTCTTATCGTTTGTTATGGGTGGTGAGTGCGTCGCAAAAACGCCTTCAAACGCAAAAACCATGTGGTTGCGTTGATATTCCAAAATGGCGGAGACTTAAAGGCATGGTTGTAGCCGGGACAGCATTTTGTTCGATTGCCTCTGCTAGCTCGAGGATTGCTTTAGCATCCATTGTCTATGATTCTATTGTTATGAAATCAATCTATATATCTAAAACTTACATAAATATTGCAGTGATGTCGATAGATCACGTCGGGGTCACCAATGTAAGATGTTAAATAAGACAATGTAACAATGTGTAGACATGAATGAATCTGTACTTTATTCAACTGCAATCACACCAGAATAATAACAACACACTCGTTTATGGGTAGTCTAAAAAGACGAAACAATGCGTGAATCGCTCACAACAATATAAACGTAACACACTTGTATTATATCGCTACACTACATTATTCACAATTGTATCGATTAATATTTTGGTTCAATGTTTCACTGGTCACCTGGGTATACTGTAGATCGATGACTAATAATTTCTAATTTTCGACACTGCCTAAAGAGAGAGAGAGAGAGAGAGAGAGAGAGAGAGAGAGAGAGAGAGAGAGAGAGAGAGAGAGAGAGAGAGAGAGAGAGAGAGAGAGAGAGAGAGAGAGAGAGAGAGAGAGAGAGAGAGAGAGAGAGAGAGAGAGAGAGAGAGAGAGAGAGAGAGAGAGAGAGAGAGAGAGCGCACGTGTGTGTGCGTGTGTGTGTGTATGCGTATCCAGTACTGAACGAGGGCTGACCTACGAAATAGACTTATAATGTTGTAAGATGAGTGCTTCGGCAACTAGGAATATCACGCACAGAGAGCGAAATGTGACATTTGGTCTATTTCTTTTGTGAATCGCGTACAACAGTCGGTTATAAAAGAACTGTAACCGGTCCCCAGCGATTCTCTTATAACTGGTGTCCACTGTATATAAGGTTGAAAGCGTGTGAAACTATTAATAACCTCCTCCTCCTCGCCCCTCTTCTTCTTTTTTTTTCGTACAATACATTTGTCATGTAACGTTTTAGGGAGAATGGTGTTTCTCTATTGATATCAATGTCTTCACAGGGGCCAAAAACATACACCTTTAATTGGGAAAGTACTTGTAACCACTCGAACATCTGGCCAGGACAATATGGTAAAATCCGGAAAGCGACAAAAGAAATAGCCATGGACGCTTTGAAACGTCCAAGTAACTGCAAAACGTACAAACACATACAAGTTGTTGCTTTTCAAGCAACTGCAAACTTTAACAACTGTAAAATCATTTGTGGGTTTGGGACAAGTACAAACCGCTTCAGGGAGCGACGAAAAGTGTTTCACTCTACGTCATAGAAAAAGGTAAGCTTCTCCTTGTTTTTGTTTCCAAGAATTGCCTTTATGTTTATAGCCCTAGCAAACAAAAAAATTGGTTCGGTAGAAGATATCTGTATGCAACTCGGCCAGCTAACCGGTCGGACTGGTTTGGGAAATATTGACACATGGGTTTAATTAACCAGCTGATTTGTATGTCTCCGCAGACTGGTTTGGATATATTGACACAGGGGCTGAATTAACATGCTGATATGTATGTCTTCACAGCCTAACTTGGATATATTGACACAGGGGCTTAAATTAACGAGCTAATCTGTATGTCTTCACAATCTAACTTGGGTATATTGACACAGGGGCTTAATTTACGAGCTAATCTGTATGTCTCCACAATCTAACTTGGATATATTGACACAGGGGCTTAATTAACGAGCTGATCTGTACGTCTCCACAGTCTAACTTGGATATATTGACACAGGGGCTTAAATTAACGAGCTGATCTGTATGTCTCCACAGTCTAACTTGGATATATTGACACAGGGGCTTAAATTAACGAGCTGATCTGTATGTCTCCGCAGACTGGTTTGGCAATATTGACACATAGGCTTAATTAACCTGCTGATCTGTATATCTCCAAAGTCTAACTTTTGAAATATTGACAAAGGGGTTTAATTAACCTGCTGATCTGTATGACTTCCACACTGGCTTGGCAATATTGACACAGGGGCTTAATTAACGTGCTGATATGTATGTCACCGCAGACTGGTGTGGCAATATTCACACAGGGGCTTAATTAACGTGCTGATATGTATGTCACCGCAGACTGGTGTGGCAATATTCACACAGGGGCTTAATTAACGTGCTGATATGTATGTCTCCACAGTCTAACTTGGAAACATTGACACAGGGGTTTAATTAACCTGCTGATCTGTATGTCTTCACAAGCTAGTTTGGAAATATTGACACATAGGCTTAATTAACCTCCTGATATGTATGCCTCCACAGTCTAACTTGGAAATATTGACACAGGGGTTTAATTAACGAGCTGATGTGTATGTCTCCACAGACTGGTTTGGAATTATGCTGATATGTATGCCTCCAACAGTCTAACTTAGAAATATTGACACAGGGGCTTAATTAACCTGCTGATCTGTATGTCTCCGCAGAATAGTTTGGAAATATTGACACATAGGCTTAATTAACCTGCTGATATGTATGTCTCCGCAGACTGGTTTGGAAATATTGACACAGGGACTTAATTAACCTGCTGATATGTATGTCTCCCCAGACCGGTTTGGAAATATTGACACAGGGACGAAATTAACGTGCTGATATGTATGTCTCCACAGTCTAACTTGGAAATATTGACACAGAGGCTTAATTAACGTGCTGATATGTATGTCTCCACAGACAGGTTTGGAAATATTGACACATGAGCTTAATTAACGAGCTGATCTGTATGTCTCCACATATTGGTTTGGAAATATTGACACAGAGGCTTAATTAACGTGTTGATATGTATGTCTCCGCAGACAGGTTTGGAAATATTGACACATGAGCTTAATTAACGAGCTGATCAGTATGTCTCCACAGTCTAACTTGGAAATATTGACAAAGGCGCTTTTAGTAACCTGCTAATCTGTATGTCTCCACAGTCTAACTTTGAAATATTGACAATAGGCTTAATTAACCTGCTTATCTGTATGTCTCCAGAGTTTAACTTTGAAATATTGACACATAGGCTTAATTAACCTGCTTATCTGTATGTCTCCAGAGACTGGTTTGGAAACATTGACACGGCCTTAATTAACGAGCTCATCTGTATGTCTCGGCAGGCTGGTTTGGAAATATTGACACAGAGGCTTAATTAACGTGTTGATCTGTATGTCTCCGCAGACTGGTTTGGAAATATTGACACATGAGCTTAATTAACGTGCTGATATGTATGTTTCCACAGTGTAACTTGGAAATATTGACAAAGTGGCTGAATTAATCTGCTGATCTGTATGGCTCCACAGAATGGTTTGGAAATATTGACACAGGGGCTGAATTAACGTGCTGATCTGTACGTCTCCACAGATTGGTTTGGAAATATTGACACAACCTGGGACTTTTGGAAATTAACGAATTAACGCTGATCTGTATGTCTGCGCAGACTGATTTGAAAATGTTGCGACATAGGCTTAATTAACTTGCTGATCTGTGTGGCTCCACAGAATGGTTTGGAAATATTGACACAGGGGCTTAATGAACCAGCTGATCTGTATGTCTTTGCGGACTGGTTTGGAAATATTGAAACAGGGGCTTAATTAACCTGCTGATGTGTATGTCTCCACAGAGTGCCGTGGAAATATTGACAAGGGGGCTTAATTAACCTGCTTATCTGAATGTAATGTTACCTAATAATCTGAGTGTCTCCATAGACTGCATAGTTTGCTGGCTGTAAGTTTGTAATGATCTTCGGATCTTTTTCATGAACTGGCACCAATGGCAATAAACCTCTATGAAAATTACACAGTTGTAATGACTTCGATACATTATGTACAGCCATCGTGATGGTTGGAATTACTTTAATGCATTTTTATATCCGCCCTGCAGTTTGTATTGACTTCAATACATTTTAATCCGTCGTGATGGTGGCAATGGCTTCAATACATTTAGTAGATCCGTCGTGATGATTATTACGACTTCAATGCATTTTTACATTTTGTACATCTCTCGTGACGGTAGTAATGACTTAACAAAACATCTTTACACCCACCGTGACGGCTGTAATGACTTAAGTACATTGTTTGCATCTGTCGTAATGGTTGTAATGAGGTTAATACATTGTTTACATCCGTAACGATGGTTGTAATGACTTCGATACATTTTTTACATCTGTCATGATGGTTACAATGACTTCAATGCATTTTATATCCGTCGTGACGGTTGTAATAACTTCAATACAGTTTACATTCGTCATGAATGATTGTAATGACGTGAATACATTGTTTACATCCATCGTGATGGTTGTAATGACTTTGCAATGCCTTTCATATTCGTCATGATGGTTGTAAGGACTTGAATACATTGTTTACATCCATCGTGATGGTTGTAATGACTTGAATACATTGTTTACATCCATCGTGATGGCTGTAATCACATGAATACATCGTTTACCTCCATCGTCATGGTTGTAATGACGTTAATAGATTGTTTACATCCATCTTCAGGATAGTAATGACGTTAATATATTGTTTACATCCATCTTGCTGATGGTAATTACGTTAATAGATTGTTTACATCCATCTTGATGATGGTAATGACGTTAATATATTGTTTACATCCATCGTGATAGTTGTAATGACGTTAATATATTGTTTACATCCCTCGTGATAGTTGTAATGACGTTAATGTATTGTTTACATCCATCGTGATAGTTGAAATGACGTTAGTATATTGTTTACATCCATCGTCATGGCTGTAATGATGAATACATCGTTTACCTCCTCGTCATGGTTGTGATGACGTTAATAGATTGTTTACATCCATTTCGATGATAGTAATTACGTTAATAGATTGTTTACATCCATCTTGCTGATGGTAATTACGTTAATATATTGTTTACATCCATCTTGCTGATGGTAATTACGTTAATAGATTGTTTACATCCATCTTGATGATGGTAATGACGTTAATATATTGTTTACATCCATCCTGATAGTTGTAATGACGTTAATATATTGTTTACATCCATCGTGATAGTTGTAATGACGTTAATATATTGTTTACATCCATCGTGATAGTTGTAATGACGTTAATGTATTGTTTACATCCATCGTGATAGTTGTAATGACGTTAATATATTGTTTACATCCATCTTGATGATGGTAATGACGTTAATAGATTGTTTACATCCATCTTGAGGATGGTAATGACGTTAATGTATTGTTTACATCCATCGTGATAGTTGTAATGACGTTAATATATTGTTTACATCCATCTTGATGATGGTAATGACGTTAATAGATTGTTTACATCCATCTTGAGGATGGTAATGACGTTAGTGTATTGTTTACATCCATCTTGAGGATGGTAATGACGTTAATATATTGTTTACATCCATCGTGATAATTGTAGTGGCGTTAATATATTGTTTACATCCATCGTGATAGTTGTAATGACGTTAATAGATTGTTTACATCCATCGTGATAGTTGTAATGACGTTAATGTATTGTTTACATCCATCGTGATAGTTGTAATGACGTTAATAGATTGTTTATATCCATCGTGATAGTTGTAATGGCGTTAATGTATTGTTTACATCCATCGTGATAGTTGTAATGGCGTGAATGTATTGTTTACATCCATCGTGATAGTTGTAATGACGTTAATGTATTGTTTACATCCATCGTGATAGTTGTAATGACGTTAATGTATTGTTTACATCCATCGTGATAGTTGTAATGGCGTTAATGTATTGTTTACATCCATCGTGATAGTTGTAATGACGTTAATGTATTGTTTACATCCATCGTGATAGTTGATATATTGTTTACATCCATCGTGATAGTTGTAATGACGTTAATATATTGTTTACATCCATCGTGATAGTTGTAATGACGTTAATATATTGTTTGCATCCATCGTGATAGTTGTAATGACGTTAATGTATTGTTTACATCCATCGTGATATTTGTAATGACGTTGATATATTGTTTTGCATCTATCGTGATAGTTGTAATGACGTTAATATATTGTTTACATCCATCGTGATAGTTGTAATGACGTTAATATATTGTTTACATCCATCGTGATAGTTGTGATGACGTTAATATACGGTTGACACCTATCGTGATAGTTGTAATGACGTAAATACACGATTGACACCTATCGATAGTTGTAATGACGTTAATATACGGTTGACGCCTATCGTGATAGTTGTAATGACATTAATATACGGTTGACACCTATCGTGATAGTTGTAATGACGTTAATATACGGTTGACACCTATCGTGATAGTTGTAATGACGTTAATACACGGTTGACACCTATCGTGATAGTTGTAATGACGTTAATATACGGTTGACACCTATCGTGATAGTTGTAATGACGTTAATATACGGTTGATACCTATCGTGATAGTTGTAATGACGTTAATATACGGTTGACACCTATCGTGATAGTTGTAATGACGTTAATATACGGTTGACACATATCGTGATAGTTGTAATGACGTTAATACACGGTTGACACCTATCGTGATGGTTGTAATGACGTTAATACACGATTGACACCTATCGTGATAGTTGTAATGACGTTAATACATGGTTGACACCTATCGTGATAGTTGTAATGACGTTAATACATGGTTGACACCTATCGTAATAGTTGTAATGACGTTGATACATGGTTGACACCTATCGTGATGGTTGTAATGACGTTAATACACGATTGACACCTATCATGATATTTGTAATGACGTTAATACACGATTAACACCTATCGTGATAGTTGTAATGACGTTAATATACAGTTGACACCTATCGTAATAGTTGTAATGACATTAATACATTGTTTACACCCATGGTGATAGTTGTAATGACGTTAATACATTGTTTACATCCATCGTGATAGTTGTAATGACGTGAATATTTTGTTTACATCCATCGTGATGGTTGTAATGACGTTAATATTTTGTTTAGATCCATCGTGATAGTTGTAATGACGTTAATACATGGTTGACACCTATCGTGATAGTTGTAATGACGTTAATACATGGTTGACACCTATCGTGATAGTTGTAATGACGTTAATACATGGTTGACACGTATCGTGATAGTTGTAATGCCGTTAATACATGGTTGACACCTATCGTAATAGTTGTAATGACGTTAATACATGGTTGACACCTATCGTGATAGTTGTAATGACGTTAATACATGGTTGAAACCTATCGTAATAGTTGTAATGACGTTAATACATGGTTGACACCTATCGTGATAGTTGTAATGACGTTAATACATGGTTGACACCTATCGTAATAGTTGTAATGACGTTAATACACGGTTGACACCTATCGTAATAGTTGTAATGACGTTAATACATGGTTGATACCTATCGTAATAGTTGTAATGACGTTAATACATGGTTGACACCTATCGTAATAGTTGTAATGACGTTAATACATAGTTGACACCTATCGTAATAGCTGTAATGATGTTAATACATGGTTGACACCATCGTAATAGTTGTAATGACGTTAATACATGGTTGACACCTATCGTAATAGTTGTAATGACGTTAATACATGGTTGACACCTATCGTGATAGTTGTAATGACGTTAATACACGGTTGACACCTATCGTGATAGTTGTAATGACGGTAATTTAGTGTTTACATCAATCTTGATAGTTGTAATGACGTTAACATATTGTTTACATCCATCGTGATAGTTGTAATGACGTTAATATATTGTTTACATCCATCGTGATAGTTGTAATGACGTTAATTCACGGTTGACACCTATGGTAATGGTTCTAATGACGTTCATATATTGTTTACATCCATCGTGATGGTTGTAATCACGTTAATATATTGTTTAAATCCATCGTGATAGTAGCAATGACGTTAATATACAGTTGATAGTTGTAATGACGTTAATCGTGATAGTTGTAATGACGTTAATACATGGTTGACACCTATCGTGATAGTTGTAATGACGTTATCACGGTTGACACCTATCGTGATAGTTGTAATGACGTTAATACATGGATTTGACACCCTATCGTGATAGTTGTAATGACGTTAATACATGGTTGACACCTATCGTGATAGTTGTAATGACGTTAATACACGGTTGACACCTATCGTGATAGTTGTAATGACGTTAATACATGGTTGATACCTATCGTGATAGTTGTAATGATGTTAATACATGGTTGATACCTATCGTGATAGTTGTAATGACGTTAATACATGGTTGATACCTATCGTGATAGTTGTAATGACGTTAATATATTATTTACATCCATCGTGATAGTTGTAAGGACGATTAATAGGAATACTGTTACTAAATGCCTTACTGGCGAAATATGACAATAAGTGACAACTCCACTTATAAAGACAAAACAAACACGTGACGTTTCGGTATAACCCTTCGTCGATAAAAAAAAAACGAGAAATATCTAGAATCTAGATCTAAGTTAGATCTAGATTCTAGATATTTCTCGTTTGTTGTCTGACGAAGGGTTATACCCGAAACGTCACGTGTTTGCTTTGTCTTTGTTAGTGGAGTCGGTCACTTATTGTCATGTTTCGCCTTTGACTTCACTCCACTGTGGCTCATTCGTACTAAATGCCTTACTAATCAATTGGCTACATGGCTTACACGTCATAATAAAACCAACTGGTGACGTCGTTCCACGACTCCCTGTCTCCCCTGTGCGTTTACAGTTGTTGTCCAGAAGATAGATGAGCCAGACTTCAACATGCTAGGCGTGGGATAGCTATCTTCCTACTGGCCATCTTCCTCATCGGCTCCATCTCCTTAATCGTCTGGATATGTAAGAAGAGGCAGAAGAGCCAAGACAATGCCCCACCCAAACAGGACGACGACGATGACGACAGATTCGATTGATGGACAACCCGGCTGGTGGATGCGACCACATTCGTGGAAGGCGACACAGTCGTGGATGCGACACAGTCGTGCATGCGAAGCGCAGCTGATCATCTCACTCCGCCCAGTATTTGGCTTATCATCTCACTCCGCGCACTATTTGGCTCATCATCTCAATCTACCCACTATTTGGCTCATCAATAAATCTTTAATTTTTTTAGATATTTATTTGTTCGTTTTTTTGTTTATTATATACTTATCGTTGAATTCTTAAATTTGTATACTGTAAAAAAAAAAAGTCTTTATAGTTGATTTTTGTTTGTTTACCTTATTGGTATTTCTTTTCGTTGATTCTCTCCCAAATTGATTTTCTCTTTTTTGTAGAAATGGTCTTTTTCTTTACTTCTTGATTCCTGTATTTACGTCTTCTCTGTCTCTCTCTCTCTCTCTCTCTCTCTCTCTCTCTCTCTCTCTCTCTGTCTCGGTCGCTCTCTCTCTCTCTCTCTTTCGTCTCTCTCTGCTCTCGGTCTCTTTCTCTCTCTCTCTCTCTGTCTCTCTCTTTTCTCTCTCTCTCTCTCTCTCTCTCTCTCTCTCTCTCTCTCTCTCTCTCTCTCTCTCTCTCTCTCTCTCTCTCTCTGTCTCTCTCTCTCTCTCTCTCTCTCTCTCTCTCCTCTCTCTCCTCTCTCTGTCTGTCTGTCTGTCTCTCTCTCCTCTCTCTCTCTCTCTGTCTGTCTGTCTCTCTCTCCTCTCTCTCTCTCTCTCTCTCTCTCTCTCTCTCACACACACACACACACACACACATACAGACTGTCTGTCTCTTTCTCCCTCTAAACATAACAAAACTAATAATGTCATCTCTGTCTTTCTAAATAATTGTTATTCTCTCCATCTTTCTTCAATTCTTTGCCTGGTCGGGCATTCTTCAATTTTTTCATCTTCTCCTTTTTGTCTTTGCTGTCTTTCTTAAATTTTCCGTCATTTCCTTCTTTCTAAAATTTTTCGTCTTCTCTGTCTCGGTCTTTTTAATTTTTTTTTCATCTTCTCTGTCTCGGTTGCTTTTTAAAAATGTTTTCGTCTTCTCTGTCTCGGTCGCTTTTTAAAAATGTTTTCGTCTTCTGTCTCGGTCGCTTTTTAAATTTTTTTCGTCTTCTCCGTCTCTGTCGCTTTTTAAAATGTTTTCGTCTTCTTTGCCTAGGTCGTTTTTTAAAATGTTTTCGTCTTCTCTGCTTCGGTCACTTTTTAAATGTTTTTCGTCTTCTCTGTCTCGGTCGCATTTTAAAATGTTTCGTCTTCTCTGTCTCGGTCGCTTTTTAAAATGTTTCGTCTTCTCCTGCCTCGGTCGCTTTTTAAAATGTTTTCGTCTTCTCTGTCTCGGTCGCTTTTAAAAAAATGTTTTCGTCTTCTCTGTCTCGGTCGCTTTTTTAAAATGTTTTCACGTCTTCTCTGCTTCGGTCGCTTTTTAAAATGTTTTCGTCTTCTCCATCTTTCTCGGTCGCTTTTCAAATGTTTCGTCTACTCTTGCCTTTTCGCTTTTTTAAAAAATGTTTCATCTTCTCTATCTTTGTCGTCTTTTTCTGTCTTTTCGTCTTTGTCTCGGTCGTTTTTAAAATGTTTTCGTCTTTTGTCCTTGGTCGCTTTTTAAAATGTTTTCGTCTTCTGCCTCATGTCACTTTTTAAAAATGTTTTCGTCTTCTCTTCTTTCTGTCACGTTTTAAAAATGTTTTCGTCTTTTCTGTCTTCTCCACTTTTTTAAAATGTTTCGTCTTCTCTGTCTCGGTCACTTTTTAAAATGGAAGACCTTCTCTTGGTCACTTTCTTGAAAATGTTTTCGTCTTCTCTGTCTTTCACTTTTTTAAAATTTTTTCGTCTTCTCCTCTTCTCCATCTTTTTCAAATGTTTTCGTCTTCTGTCCGGTCATTTTTCAAAATGTTTTCTTCTCCTGGCTCGGTCATTTTTTCAAAATTTTTCGTCTTTTCCGGCTCGGTCACTTCCTCAAAAAATGTTTTCGTCTTCTCTTTCTTTATTTTTCCGTCTCTTGTATTTTGTTCAAATTTTTCGTCTTTCTCTTCTCTATCTTTGTTGTCTTTCTTGTATTCATCAATTATTTTTTTAATTTTATCATTTTTGCATTCTTTTTTCTTCATCTTTTTTATCTTTCTGTCTTTTGTAGCTTTTTCACGTTTGTTTTCTTTGGCCCTCGTCACACTTCTCCGTCTTTTACGTCTTCTCCACATTTCTTAATTGTTTATCTTCTCTTCTCTGTTTTTTTTCAAAGCAAGGAAGACTTCTCCGTCTTTCTTGAATTTTTCGTCTTCTCTGTCTTTCTAAATAATTTTCGATTTTCTTCATCTTTCTTCAATTCTTCTTCTCTGTCCTTCAATTATTTCATCTTTCCTTCTTTCTTCAATTTTTTCGTCTTCATCCGTCTCTGTTGCTAAATTTTTTTGTCTTCTCCTTTACCGTCTCTTGTTCAATTCTTCTTTGTCTTCTCTACAATCTCTTTAGTCTTTGCGCATTCTTTCCTTTTCTTTCTACATCTTCCTTTTATTTTCGTCTTTTCCATCTCTGTTGCTTGTTCAAAATTTTGTCTTCTCCTTCTTTACCGTCTTTCTTCAATTTTTCGTCTTCTCTGTCACTGTCGATTTTCTTCATTTTTTTCTTCTCTGTCCTTCAATTTTTCGTCTTTTCAGTCTTTTCTTCAATTTTTTCATCTTTCATCGGCTTTGCCGTCTTTCTTCGTTTTTTTTTTTCTCCGTTTGTTTGTCTTCTTTTCTTTGTCTCTCTTCAATTTTTCTTCTCTGTCTTCACCATCTTCCTTCAATTTTTTTTCGTCTTCTCTGTCTCTGTCGATTTTCTTCAATTTTTTTTGTCTTCTCTGTCTCTGTCGCTTTTCTTCAATTTTGTTTGTCTTCTCTGTCTCTGTCGCTTTCTTCAATTTTGTTTGTCTTCATCGGCTTTGCCGCCTTTTCTTCAATTTTTTCATCCTGTCTCTTTCTGTCTTCAATTTTTTTTGTCTTTTCTCCGTCTTTTCTTCAATTTTGTTCGTCTTCTCTGTCTTTGTCATCTTTTCTTCAATCTTTTGTCTCTGTCTCTGTCGCTTTTATTCAATTTTGTTTATCTTCTCGTTTGCCGCCCGCCTTCAAGTTTTTCATCCTCTTCAATTTTTTCTTCATTTTCAATTTCTTCTCGTCTTTTTCAATTTGTTTGTCTTCTCGTTCTTTGTCTGTCTTTTGTAATTCTTTACATCTTCTCTGTTTTTTTCGTCTTTCTTCGTATTTTTTCCACTTTCATCTTCTAATGCGATTCTTCATTCTTTTTATCCTTGTTTTCTTTTCTTTACATCTTCTCCGCCTTTGTCTTTCACCTTTTTTCTTCACCTTTTTTGTCTGTCCATGCCATTGTCCATTTCATTGTCCATGCCATTGTCCATGCCATTGTCGCATTTCTCCGTTCTTTTCGTCTTCTCCACCTTTCCTAACATGTTTAGTCTTCTCTGTCTCTGTCGCCTAAGACCTTTAAATTGTCATTTTACTTCAATTTTTGAATCTACATATATTTGGGTCTTATGATATCTATGACTAGATCTACTTTCAAGTCGAATAATAACTTTTATAGTGGGCCTCCCTAACCGGCCCTCAATCTGCATATTTTGAAAGAAGAAAAACTGAATTAAAAACTAGATCTAGACCTAGCTTTTTGTACTCCTACAACAAAGAAAAAAGACCCATAAGAAAGAAAAACAAAGAAAAGAACCCATGATAGAAAGAAAAACAAAGAAAAGGACCCATGATAGGAAGAAAACAAAGAAAACCAATGCAGTCATGTTGAAATTCTTTTATTTACGAATTAGAACTCAATTTTTCTTTGTTTTCTATTATTTCACCATTGACAAAATTTGTGCGTAACCGGTGTTAGTACTGTTAGTTCTCTTCACGGGCACAAAGTTGCTGATTTTTTTAGACCCTGTTGCGCATGCGCGGGACTTTAGCATTGACTATGTTTTTGAACTACGCACGCTTTTGTAGTCACCGACAATGGCACGACTTGCGCACGGTCTATGTTTACCACTGCGCACGGTCTATGTTTACCACTGTGCACGGTCTAATGTTTACCACTGTGCACGGTCTATGAATTACCAACTGTCTAGTCTAATCTAGACAGTTTACCACTACAACTATGAAAACCACTGTCTGTTTACCACTGTGCACGGTCTAGAACCCATGATGAAAGAAACTATGTTTACCACTGTGCACGGTCTATGTTTACCACTGTGCACAAAGTTTACCACTATTGCAGTCTATGTTTACCACTGTGCAAGGTCTATGTTTACCATGTGCAAGGTCTATGTTTACCACTGTGCACGGTCTATGTTTACCACTGTGCACACGGTCTATGTTTACCATTGTGCACGGTCTATGATTACCACTGTTGCGCCGACTATGTTTACCACTGTGCACGCTATGTTTACCACTGTGCACGGACTATGTTTACCACTGTGCACGGTCTATGTTTCACCGTGCAATGGTCTATGTTTACCACTGTGCACGGTCTATGCTTACCACTGCATACGGTCTATGTTTACCACTGTGCACGGTCTATGTTTACCACTGTGCACGGTCTATGTTTACCACTGTTGCACAGTCTATGATTACCACTGTGCACGGTCTATGTTTACCACTGTGCACGGTCTATGTTTACCACTGTGCAAGGTCTATGTTTACCACTGTGCACAGTCTATGTTTACCACTGTGCACAGTCTATGTTCCACTGTGCACAGTCTATGTTTACCACTATGCACGGTCTATGTTTACCACTGTGCACGGTCTATGTTTACCATTGCGCACAGTCTATGATTACCACTGTGCAAGGTCTATGTTTACCACTGTGCAATAGTCTATGTTTACCACTGTGCACGATCTATGTTTACCACTGTGCACAGTCTATGTTTACCTACTGTGCACGGTCTATGTTACCACTGTGCACGGTCTATGTTTACCAGTGCACGGTCTATGCTTTACCACTGTGCACAAAGTCTATGTTTTACCACTGTGCACGGTCTATGTTTACCACTGTGCACGGTCTATGGTTGCACTGTGCACAGTCTATGCTTACTACTGTGCACAGTCTATGTTTACCACTGCGCACAGTCTATGTTACCACTGTGCACAGTCTATGTTTACCACTGTGCACAGTCTATATTTACCACTGTGCACAGTCTATGTTTACCACTGCGCACGGTCTATACCACTGTGCACAGTCTATGTTTACCACTGTGCACGGTCTATGTTTACCACTGTGCATCATCTATGTTTACCACTGTGCCGGTCTATATGTGGGTCCATGTTTAGTCGTCACTATGCTGCCAGTCAACGTGGGAAACGTTCCCAAGTGTTACGAATGTATCAATGGAGCAAGGCAGTTTACTCTAGATCTTCTAGATGTTGACGTAGACAATATAATGACACCGAGACTATATTAATAAATATAACAAGACAATAATTATACTCAGTCGACAATCAATCAATGAATCAATAAGTCAAGCACAAATACATCAATGGAAGTTGGTATAACGAGACGTGGAATCTACTTCTACATTCTTGTAATCTGTATGTGCATCTTCCTCAATCATAGATTAACTGCCTATTTATAGTTGAAACCAAGACATTTCCAGAAACGGAAATTTCTAACATTCCCAACGCTTCGATACGATACTACAAGGTTCTTTATAATTCTCTCTCTTTCCAGATATAAACGAATCGATACTGGGGCACAAACTCAACAGAGTTTTACACACACTAAAATTGATTACGTCATAGGTTTCTTTACTACGGAAATTTCTTTCAGAACTACA
>JAXRKP010001042.1:165000-172500 GCA_037039925.1 Doris montereyensis | reverse complement strand
AAACGTTTTAAAAAACAGATATTTCGATTTGGTTTGATTTAACCACTGCCCTGTAAACAGCCAAAGGGATCTTTAACGTGCAAAGAGTGTTGTGATCTGTACACGGGACCTCCTTTTATCGTCCGTCTCCGATGGGACTAGGTGTCGATCCACCTACCTGGACCAGGGGGGGGGGAATTTTTGCTAAAAACATGAGACAATCTTCAGCCGTTGGCGGAGCTCGAATTCGAACCCACTACCTCTTGGTTGAGAGGCTGACACCTTGCCTCTGGACTACTGAGTCCACAAAAAGCAGAACATATTCCGATCGCATTGAAGGACATGTGCGGAGGGATACATCCTGCAGTGGATGGACGTGGTGCAAGGCAATATCATTGTAGGCGGTGTCCGAATTGTGACTGTGCACTGTTCTAATGGACCTCGGTAGTCCAGAGCAATGTGTCGGCCTCTCAACCAAAAGGTAGTGGGTTGGAGCCCCGCCAACGGTTGAAAAATTTTCTCGAGTTTTTTTCGAGCAAAATGATTGATATGCATGTATAATAAAATGATTGATATGCATGTATAATAAAATGATTTGATATGCATGGATAATAAAATGATTGATATGCATGGGATAATAAAATGATTGATATGCATGGATAATAAAATGATTGATATACATGGATAATAAAATGATTGATATGCATGTGTAATAAAATGATTGATATACATGTATAACAAAGAATGAAGAAATGTTGAAAGTTACATGAAGAAAGATTTTACATTGCTGTCGGACTGTGGTTTTCTTTTATCCAGTAAGAAAACTTCCTTTAAGGCCGTTACGGCCCATAGAGCGGAGCGTATCCCGGTTTCATAAGCATGAAGTGGAACAGTTGACAATATCACCTCCTGGCCAGGACGCTAGTCTGGCGCAGGTGTCTTTTATCCAGTAACTACACTTTAAATGCGGTCTTCTATTGTATACTCTCTCAGGTGTCATATTAGAGTAATGTCAAGATTTTCACGACTCATAGAGCCTGAACGTATTCCAGTTTCTATAGGGTGAAGGGGACCAGGGTATAATAATCATCATCTAGACAGGACGCTAAATTATCGCAGGTCTTTATGCCCATCAAAAATACCCAGAGCACCTTAGTTGTGGATGTGGGTAAAATCAAAATCAAATCAAATCAAATCAAAATCAAATCCAAATCAAATCAAATCAAATCAAATCAAATCGCACTAAGATCGCCGCCTACGGTGGACCGGCTAGATATCAATTAAACAGATAAAGCAAGTGTGCTTTTAAGTGTGTTTGTTGAGAGAGAGAGAGACAGAGACAGAAACAGAGACAGAGACAGAGACAGACAGAGAGAGACAGACAAACAGACAGACAGACAGACAGAGAGAGACATATAGACAGACAGAGAGGGGGAGAGAGGGAGAGAGAGAGAGAGAGGGAGAGAGGGAGGGAGAGAGAGAGAGAGAGAGAGAGAGAGAGAGAGAGAGAGAGAGAGAGAGAGAGAGAGAGAGAGAGAGAGAGAGAGAGAGAGAGAGAAGAGAAAGGAAAGAGAGAGAGAGATAGAGGCGAGAGAGAGAGAGAGAGAGAGAGAGAGAGAGAGAGAGAAAGAGAGAGAGAGAGAGAGAGAGAGAGAGAGAGAGAGAGAGAGAGAGAGAGAGAGAGAGAGCGAGAGAAAGGAAGAGAGAGAGAGAGAGAGAGAGAGAGAGAGAGAGAGAGAGAGAGAAAGAGAGAGAGAGAGAGAGAGAGAGAGAGAGAGAGAGAGAGAGAGAGAGAGAGAGAGAGAGAGAGAGAGAGAGAGAGAGAGAGAGAGAGAGAGAGAGAGAGAGAGAGAGAGAGAGAGAGAGAGATCAGCTCGCTACTAGAAACACACACGCACACACACACGCACACACACACACACGCTCACGCACACACACACGCACACACATATATACATGCGTACACACCCCAAAATGTACAATTTATGCATATAACGTATATCATTATTGTTAGTATACGCATATACACACGTCCATTATATAAACACACAAAAGGGACATGTATACACGCATACGCGTACATAAAAAATATACATATTACAGTACAAACGGAAATACAGATACAGACATATGCATACACATTTACACACTGAAACACACACACATGCACACACATACACACAGTGAATGAAGTGTATTTATTTATGTGAACACGCTAACGGCTATAATTTAAATCACAGCTAAATCATGATCGTAAAGAGCGCCAATCATTGACGTCTCATTCTCAATGGTTAAAATCTGACAGTGACAGTGACACTGACACCGATGAAGAATAGAAAAGCGAGACACACAAAGCGATAAGTTTAGAGAAACAGAATGAATGGAAAAAGAAAGGAGGGAGATGAAGGGACGAGAGAGATGGGGCGGGGAGGGGCGGAGAGAGGGAGAGAGAGAGGGGGAGGGTGAGAGCCAGAGAGAGACAGACAGACAGACAGAGCGAGAAAATGTGTGTGTGTGTGTGTGTGTGAGAGAGAGAGAGAGAGAGAGAGAGAGAGAGAGAGAGAGAGAGAGAGAGAGGAGGAGAGAGGGAGTGGGGCGAGAAATAATGAAAGTAAAGAGAAAAGAAGGATGTTGTGGGGATAGAAAAAGAATGAAATGGAGACATACAGAGAAAGCATTAGAGACTGAAAAAATAGAAGATACAAAGATTGAACGTAAGGGAGAGATAGTGACAGGGTAAAAAGACAGACAGACAAACAGAGAGGAGGAGATGGAAAGAAGAAATGAGAGAGGTAAGAATGAAAGAGAGACAAACTAAGAAAAAGTAGTGCTTCAAAGCTAAATTCTATGCCCATTGTAAAATGGGGGCTTTTCCCATTCTTATGCGTTAATATTGTAATATCATTTGGCATTACATAAATGTCACGTCTAAACATAGATGTGAGTTTGTTTCTTTTTGTATGTTTTTGTTTTGTTTATTGGGGGCGGGGGGGGGATTTGTTTCGTTGTTTCAATTTGTTTGTTTTTAAAGGGGTGGGGGATGAGGGTCTTTGTTTTTACTGTTGTTTTCTTCTGTCAATCCAATTTTAAAAAAAGTACTCATACTTTGAATGAGAAGTTAATGAAGGCGCTGGGAAATAAATGAAATTACATGCTTTGCATACAAACAGGTAATAGCAGAAAAAAAGAGAGGTGTTTGTATGTGTGTTCATGTGTGTATATGTGTGTGTGTGTGTGTGTATGTGTGTGTGTGTATGTGTAGGGGTGGGGGATAAGAAAACAATTTTAAAGAAACAAAGAAGGAACTGGCTGAAAAATCAAACGGAGACACAATACAAATAAAACGAAAGAGGAACGAAAAGAATCAGCATTTGCTTTCAGATCAACTCATTTTTACCTGAAAGGGGTAGTTCCAGGGTTAGCGGCAGGACTTTTGATCTCATTTGAAAATTTCGGAGATATTTTGTTTCTATTAATAGATATTGGTGAAAGCTTTCTAAAAATATCGGTTTCATTACTATTTATAGCCTCTGGGGTTAATAGAAAAAATTCTTCTTTTTTTACACGTGGTGAATATCACACTTCCCTCTATCAACATGAATGATAAATACATTTAGATTTGGCCCTCAAGCGTGGAATGGACCATTTTTTAAAAATATCTTCAACCCTAACCCCCCATTTTCAAAATTGACCTACCCCCCGATGGACCATTTTTTTCAAAATTGACCTATTGTGGGATGGACCATTTTTTTATATCTGATCTTGATGTTCCTTGAAATACATTTCCCTACTGTACTAGACCCACGTGATCTTGATGTTCCTTGACACCCTTTCCATACTAGACCCACGTGATCTTGATGTTCCTTGACAAACCTTTCCATACTAGACCCACGTGATCTTGATGTTCCTTGACACACCTTTCCCTACTGTACTAGACCCATGTGATCTTGATGTTCCTTGACAAACTTTTCCATACTAGACCCATGTGATCTTGATGTTCCTTGACAAACATTTCCATACTACACCCATGTGATCTTGTTGTTCCTTGACAAACTTTTTCCATACTAGACCCATGTGATCTTGATGTTCCTTGACAAACCTTTCCATACTAGACCCATGTGATCTTGATGTTCCTTGACAAACTTTCCATACTAGACCCATGTGATCTTGATGTTCCTTGGACAAACCTTTCCATACTAGACCCACGTGATTTTGATGTTCCTTGACACACCTTTCCCTACTATACTAGACCCATGTGATCTTGATGTTCCTTGACAAACTTTTCCATACTAGACCCATGTGATCTTGATGTTCATTGACACACCTTTCCATACTAGACCCATGTGATCTTCATGTTCCTTGACAAACTCTTCCATACTAGACCCACGTGATTTTGATGTTCCTTGACACACTTTTCCATACTAGGCCCATGTGACCTTGACCTTCATGTGACCCATGTAGATGATGTGATCTTCATGTTCCTTGACAAACCTTTCCATACTAGACCCATGTGATCTTGATGTTCCTTGACAAACCTTTCCATACTAGACCCATGTGATTTGATGGACAAACATGTTTCTAGATGTTACTTGACAAACCTTTCCATACTAGACCCACGTGATTTTGATGTTCCTTGACAAACCTTTCCACTGTACTAGACCCATGTGATCTTGATGTTCCTTGGACAAACCTTTCCATGTACTAGACCCATGACAAACCTTTCCATACTAGATCCATGTGATCTTGATGTTCCTTGACAAACCTTTCCATACTAGATCCATGTGATCTTGATGTTACTTGATTTCCATACTTCCATGTGATCTTGATGTTCCTTGACAAACCTTTCCCTAGACCCATATCTTGATGTTCCTTGACAAACCTTTCCATACTAGATCCATGTGATCTTGATGTTCCTTGACAAACCTTTTCCATACTAGACCCATGTGATTCATGTTCCTTGACAAACCTTTCCATACCAGACCCATGTGACCTTGATGTTCCTTGACAAACCTTTTCCATACTAGACCCATGTGATCTTGATGTTCCTTGACAAACATTTCCATAATAGATTCACACACCTTTCCATACTAGTCATCTTGATGTTCCTTGACACACATTTCCATACTAAACCCATGTGATCTTGATGTTCCTTGACAAACCTTTCCATACTATACCCACGTGATCTTGATGTTCCTTGACACACCTTTCCCTACTGTACTAGACCCATGTGATCTTGATGTTCCTTGACAAACCTTTCCATACTAGACCCATGTGATCTTGATGTTCCTTGACAAACCTCCATTGATGATCCATGTGATCTTGATGTTCTTTCCATACTAGGCCCATGTAATCTTGATGTTACTTGACAAACCTTTCCATACTAGACCCATGTGATCTTGATGTTACTTGACACACCTTTCCATACTAGACCCATGTGATCTTGATGTTACTTGACAAACCTTTCCATACTAGGCCCATGTAATCTTGATGTTCTTTGATAAACCTTTCATACTAGACCCATGTGATCTTGATGTTCCTTGACACCTTTCCCTACTGTACTAGACCCAAATGATGTTCGACAAACCTTTCCATACTAGACCCACGTGATCCTTGACAAACCTTTCCCTACTTGACTAGACTTTCCATACTAGACCCATGTGATCTTGATGTTCCTTGACACACCTTTCCATACTAGACCCATGTGATCTGTATGTTCCTTGACACACCTTTCCATACTAGACCCATGTGATCTGATGTTCCTTGACAAACCTTTTCCATACTAGACCACTGTGATGTTCCTTGACACACCTTTTTCCTACTGTACTAGACCCATGTGATCTTGATTTTCCCTGACAAACGTTTCCATACTAGACCCAAATGATCTTTATGTTCCTTTCCATACCAGACCCATGCAATCTTGATGTTCCTTGACAACCCTTTCCATACTAGACCCATGTGACCTGTATGTTCCTTGACACACCTCCTAAATAATGTTCCTATTTTGACAAACCTTTTCCATACTACTGTACTTACCCATGTAATCTTTATGTTCCTTGACAAACATTTCCATACTAGACCCATGTAATCTTTATGTTCCTTGACAAACATTTCCATACTAGACCCATATGATCTTGATGTTCCTTGACAAACCTTTCCATACTAGACCCAAATGACATTTCCATAATCTTGATGTTCCTTGACAACCTTTCCATACTACACCCATGTAATCTTGATGTTCCTTGACACACCTTTCCATACTACACCCATGTAATCTTGATGTTCCTTTGACAAACATTTCCATACTAGACCCATTAATCCATATGTTCTACACCCATGTAATCTTGATGTTCCTTGACACACCTTTCCATACTACACCCATGTAATCTTGATGTTCCTTGACACACCTTTCCATACTACACCCATGTAATCTTGATGTTCCTTGACACACCTTTCCAAACTAGACCCATGTAATCTTGATGTTCCTTGACACACCTTTCCAAACTAGACCCATGTAATCTTGATGTTCCTTGACACACCTTTCCAACTAGACCCATGTGATTTTGATGTTCCTTGACACACTTTTCCCTACTGTACTTGACCCATGTGATCTTGATGTTTCTTGACAAACTTTTCATGCTAGGCCCAAATGACGTTTATGTTCCTTGACACAGCTTTCTATACTAGACCCATGTAATGTTGATGTTCCTTGACACACATTTCCATACTAGACCCATGTAATCTTGATGTTCCTTGACACACCTTTCCCATACTAGATCCATGTAATCTTGATGTTCCTTGACAAACCTTTCCATACTAGATCCATGTATGTTCCTTGATTTCCATACTAGACCCATGTGATGTTCCTTGACACACCTTTCCATATTACACCCATGGATCTTGATGTTCCTTGACCACCTTTCCATACTAGACCCATGTGATCTTGATGTTCATTGACAAACCTTTCCATACTAGACCCATGTGATCTTGATGTTCCTTGACACATTTCCATACTAGACCCATGTGATCTTGATGTTCCTTGACACACCTTTTCTTACTGTACTAGACCCATGTGATCTTGATTTTCCCTGACAAACGTTTCCATACTAGACCTAAATGACATTTATGTTCCTTGACACACCTTTCCATACTAGACCCACGTAATCTTGATGTTCCTTGACAAACCTTTCCATACTAGACCCATGTAATCTTGATGTTCCTTGACAAACCTTTCCATACTAGACCCATGTGATCTTGATGTTCCTTGACAAACCTTTCCATACTAGACCCATGTGATCTTGACGTTCCTTGACAAACGTTTCCATACTAGGCCCATGTGATCTTGATGTTCATTGACACACCTTTCCCTACTAGACCCATGTGATCTTGATGTTCATTGACAAACCTTTCCATACTAGACCCATGTGATCTTGACGTTCCTTGACAAACGTTTCCATACTAGACCCATATGATCTTGATGTTCATTGACACACCTTTCCCTACTAGACCCATGTGATCTTGACG
>JAXRKP010001042.1:157500-160000 GCA_037039925.1 Doris montereyensis | reverse complement strand
AGTTGGAATGAACACCTTTTCCAAACCGGACATCCCATTGATGTCGGTTTATCCTGGTGCGAAGAAAAATGGTACGCCAATAGTCCCCCCTTTTGCATTTAGAGGTATATTTCAGAGTAAACTGCTTGATATTATGTCTAATGAAACTTAGTCAATTAACATAATATCATAATTTGATTCATACTGGATTGCAGAACGCACTTTTTTAACTTATTTCCTTTTCAGACCGATACTTAAGATGTAAGGAGAAATACCAAAATCATTTTGTTAGATAGTGTCTAATCTGTACCTACTTTCAATTAGATTGTCATCTAACTATCTATATATCAATGTGTAATCTTCACTTGTTTTAACTTTCTATCTTTCTAAAAGCATTTTTTTGTTCTTGTTTTTGATTTTGTTTTTATTCTTGTTTTTGTTTCTTCAAACTATGATTTCTTCTGTCTTCAAGCAGCAAGTCTTCATCTGCCTTACTTCTTCTTCTTCTTCTTCTTCTTCTTCGACTTCTTCTTCTTCTTGATCGTGAATCTCAAGACTATCTTCTATCACTTCATCACCTCATCTCATCAATCGGAAATCTTCTAAGGAAACCATCTTAATCTTCTTGATTAATGATCTTCTTAGTGATTACAACAATAATGTACAATAATAATAATAATTCTAATAAATAATAAAAACTTTGATAATAAGCAAATGATAGATTAATGATAATTCTACATTTAATAATGATAATAATGATAATAATACCTTAATTCTTTTCAATAATAATTAAAGCAAAATATAATATAAAGACGATGCTCTAGAGTAATAATAATAATAATAGGAAATAGCAAGAGGAATAATAAGTAATGAGAATTTGATAAGAATAAAGAAGACAGGGTTGTAATAAGAAGAAGTATTGATAATACAGAGACAGAGAATAATAACAGAGAATAATAGGAGAGACAGAGAGAATTATAATGCAGAATTTGATGAGAGAGAGAATAAGAACAAATATAAGAATAGACAGACAGACATAATAACAGATAATACAGACAGACAGATAAAGGTCAAGAACAGACAGAAAAACAATAAGAGAGAGAGACAGAGAGAGAAAACAATAATAAGAACATTTAGAATAAAAAGAATAAGAGAGAGAGAGAATAATAAGAAGACAGAATAATACAGATAGAGAATAATCAGAGATAATCAATAATAATAATAGACAGAATAAGAGATAGAGAGAGAGAATAATAAAGATTAGAGAAGAATAAAAGATAGAGATAATACAGATGTGAGACAGAATGAGAGAGAGATAGAGAAGAGAGAATAGAGAGAGAGTAGAATAATAGAGAAAAGAGAGAATATATCCAGAGAGAGAGAGAGAGAAGAAGAAAAATAGAAGAAAGATCAGAGAAAAGAGAGAGAAATCAAAGATAGAGAATAGATAAGTGACAGAGAGATATAATAGAGAGAGATAGATAACATTTCCAGATTATAATAAAATAATAACAATAGAGAGAAAAACTTTAGAGAATAAAGAGAGAGAGAGAGAATAAGAAAAGAGATAGACCCAGTTTTAGCGAAAAGAGATGAGAAAGAATAGAGATTTCAAGAATAATAATAGATAAGAAGAGAACAATAATCCTGGAGAATAGACAGAAGACGCCTTGACCATAGTTCAATAACCTGGAACAGAAAGAGAGATAATAGGTCAAGAGAGATAAGAGAGAATGTATTTCTTCATAATCTGTTGAGAATGAGAGAAGAATACATTGCATAGAGTAAGAAGAGACAGATAGAGAGACAGAGACAGATAATAATTAGAGATAGATAACAATAAGTAATAGAAATAATAAGAGAATAAGAATAGTAATCATAATAATAATAATAAGAATAATAATAATCTGATAGTAGATAGACAACAATAGCAGATAATAAAATAATAACAACAAGAAGAGACCAAAGAGAGAAGCAGCAGCAATCCCCCCCAGAAAGAACATAACAGGAGAAAGCAATAGATCAATAATGTTCACATTAGACTTTCCAGAATTTAAGAACTTCTAACAACCTTCTCAAACCTTTCAGAAAGAGAACAAGAAATAAGAGAGAGAAACGGAGATAGGAGAATAGTTTTCATTTCAAAGGGAGATGTCAACTAAGGGATGATCTTAGATTTTTGGGGAGGGAGAAAGGGAAATTTCCCGGACTATCTTCTAGATGATTTTGATTTCAAAACATTCCATTCCAAATTATTTGTTCTGCCAATCATCAAAGAATTGGATTTTCCGTCTCCGAACAGTACTAGGCGTCGTTTCCGAGAGAGAGAGGTTTTCAAAAAGAGACAGAGAGAGGGAAAGAAAGTTTCTCTTAGTCCAGATGGATTTTTCTATGGATTCCCCAGACAGGACTGACATGCTTGTAAATAGATCAGATATTTGTTTTTATATATATATAAATATTGTTATATGGTGATAGTTATATATATATATGTCATGTATATTGTTCAGTTCACTATATA
>JAXRKP010001042.1:142500-147500 GCA_037039925.1 Doris montereyensis | reverse complement strand
AAGGAGTATAGCAACAACAATAAACAACAAAATTGTGATTTTGGGCAACAAAACCATAACTTTGATATCTAAATTGGAAATACATGTATAGTAAACCTCTATATCATTTTGATTGGCTCGAAAATTAAATGCAACCATGACATTGCAAATGATGAATTGTTAACGATAAGGATGTTAAGCAAGATCGTGTATGATTTACAAGTTGCGCCGCGTAGCTGTACTATATTATATATTTGATAAAAACATATGAAGTCAATTATTAAGAAGCTTACTAACCCTGATTTGAATTCAATTACTAACAAAACCTGTGATACAATCATAAAAGAGCAGGTCTCCTCAGTGATTAAGGTATAAATGAGTACGTGGATGTTTCCGAGATAGGATGTAGTATGGAATCGTAATGAAATATTCATAAACTTACTAACCGTGAATTGAATTGATTTTGATTGTTAACAATAAGTGTTATACAATCATAAAAGAGCAGCACTTTCTCATTGATTCAGGTGTAAATGAGTACCTGGATAAAGGCAGTGGTAAATGTTTTCGAGGCTGGAATGAAAAAGGCTGCCAAAGTGTTTCTGTTGACATAAGTTTTCTTTTTATATTTTGAGAGGATTTGTTGATTTGCCCGCATTGCCCTGTAAATAGCCGAGGAAGGTATTGTGAGATATGTTTCCATTTCAGATAAAAACAAAGTTGGTTTTGTTGAAAAAAAGATCACAATTAATTTTTACTAATAAAAATGTCAAACTCAACAATACAATATTGGTTACATGAATGCATTAATTCATTTCACATTTTAACAAGCTAAAAGAACAGCCCAATTCTACAATTCACGCCAAGGCACTTGTGATGAGAAAACATTCCCAGAATTTAAAAAAATCCTGAACTTAATTTTTGAAACAAAATTTATTGAATCAAATATCCAAGTCACTCTGTAAGACAGGATGAATCCTCCTTAGAGTAGAGTTGGAAGAAAGTCACTCTCTGCCAGCTTCTATGAATCCTCACTATAAAGTTGAGTTGAAAAATCACTGGTTTTACTGGCTAAATTTTGCAAATCGTTTTCATTTTCTTTATGGAGTGCTAAAGACATAATTTATGATGTGTGTTTCAATTGAATTATTTGTGCTATTTTTACACTCTCAATTAATTAATAAAAAGCATGCGTGGTTGGTAAGTACTTTAATTTTTGTCACACGTCTTTCATCTTGCTTTTGCTGTCTCCTCTATGCCTTTGGTGGATGGGTAGAATCTAAGAAAGCAAACAGTTTATATCGAATATTGTAATATATCAATTAATAAATAATCAATTGATGTTTCTTTCAAACATGTTCATTCATACTACATTTGCACTAACACTAGTAACACACCACTGCATGACTTAAATTTCCAAGTTGGAGTCGAGTGAATCATGGCTTGTCAAATAGATCAAGTCTTTATAGTGGCGTCGGTGGCCGAGCATTTAGGTACCGGATTGGGGATCATGAAATCCCGAGTTTGAATCTTCTTGGGAAAGACACTTAACACGCATTCTCCCCACTCTACCCAGATGCAAATGGGTATCTAGCTTGGGAGTAACAACTGCATCATACTAGTGTCCTGGCCAGGAGGTGATTATTGTCACCTGTTCCGCTTCACGCTATTGAAACGGGGATAAGCTCCGCCTCTATGGGCCTTGGAAAGAACTTTATAATATAGGCCCTAAAGATTGTTTAAATTAAAAGGGAAAAAGACAACTCTTAAATAATCTAATTGTACATGTAACACTACAGTAATTAAATAGATCTATAACTTAAACTAGCAAAAGAATGCAGAGTGCGTGAGAAAAAATGAAACTGTATAATAAGCAAAAGTATACAAATAATGAAATATAAACTTAGGATCAAGGGCCGACTTCATCCATCGAGAGGTCTGACCCTATAACATGGCCAACATTTCTAGACGGGCCTTGTTGGTAGGAATTGATTTTTGCCAGGGTGGCAGCCGGAATGTCCTGCTTTTTCAATTTCCAAGCACAAAGAGTTCTTTTACATGCGCAAAGGCTCGTCGTGGGACATCCTAGATTATCGTCCGTCTCCAATAAGTTCTGCCTCAGTCGCTGTGACAGTCGCTTGACAGTGTGCAGCAGTTTCTCATATCTATGTGAGATAGTTTTGAGAGATGAACGCCTGTTTCACTGTTTAAGCATGAGAGATGATACCGCTTCAGTATCTTGGGAGACACATGACGTAGCCCAGGTTATTGAAAATCAGAGATGTAAATAGTAAGGTATTCCTCTGAAACAGAAAGGACTTCATTAGCAGATACCATCATTTCCTGAAGAGACATAGATGTGCTTGGTAACTCAGCACCAGGAGTGCTACAGCTGGTAGATGTCTAAGTTGCAGATCTCCCTGTGGGTTAAAATACGAAGTCTTCTCGTAGAAAAGATACGGATTTGTCCCTTTGTCTCTGAATGTTGCTAGAGCAAGACTGAAATGCATAGAAGCATCTCCTGGCGGCCAAATTCAGCCGGTTTCTTTTTTAGACATCTGCCTCAAAAGTGTACATCCGTAACAGCTCCACACAAGCATGGCCATGAAGCTCCTTAACAAGTTACATGACGTGTTCCCCCGCCGCAGTGTGTCTTTATAGAGAGCCTTAATATGGTCCCAAAGACCAGTTATCGTGAGTGAAGTCCAATCCGAAGCCATAATTTTCTTGACGCCACAGCAGTTGAGAGAAACAAAAACATATTTTTAAAATAAAATATATTACAAATCAAATTCAAAATAGACAAAAATAAATAAAACACGATTTTCTTTCTCCCAAATACAGACAGTGGTAGATTAAAATAAATTGCACCAGAAAAGGAAAGCCATCGAGTTTACTGAGAAAATGTTCGCCTCACAGGCACACGTTCGGTTCATAGTTAAAATAAACACAAAATATCAAGTTACTGTTAAAAACCCTCTTTGAAATACAAATTTTGTACCTTAAAAGATAAATCTCACAATTATTGCTTCTAATGAAGTAGATGATATAGGTGGATTTAATATGACACCCGATCGATGATGGGAGCAATCAGATTTGGCAGTGGTTTCCATTCTACGTCTAGACCTAGTCGGTTGATTACCGTATTAAACAAATGCTGATCCTATAAATGGAAATACCATCCCTCAAATACAATCTCTGGACCTTAAGGGTCACAATTATTGCCTCTACTAAAATAGATGTCAAGATATTTAAATGATAATAGGTAGATTGGTAATGACGTCCGATGGATGATGGACGGTGGCTTTCTAAACTAGATCTAGTCTAGATCTAATCTAGATCTAACCTAGATCTAGTCGGTTGGATGTCGTATTAAGACAAGTGCTGATACCAATACCGGTACATGTAATTGGTTAAAATATGGATCATAGCAAAGACATAGAATATATAACTCTCTGCAATCACTGGTTTACTGTGGAGCCTTTTTTTATTATTATTATAGATTTACTATAATTCGATAGATCTAAAACTTCGGGAAACCCCAACCACTGGCATCACCGGACAGCCACGATGTTAAAACAAGCGAATGTATTACTATTTTGAAGATTTCAATGTTAAATTTGTTCATTCAAAATCAGTCAAAAGACATTTTAGATGACAAATGACACATTTATTGCTCGATAGACGTGGATTGAAAGGGAAACATGAACACAGGGTTTAGCTAATCAAAATGGCGTCGTCATGTTGTCAAGGCCCGCGTTGCTGAGACCGCCTCTATCAGCGAGGGGAAAAAAGCATATCGCTGGATCATCATATTCTATATCCTAAACACTATTCTTCAGGTAAAACATTAAAGAATGCGTGTTTAAAGTTTGAACATTGTGCCCTCACTTTTTCTAATTTTTCGTTAGGTCTAAAAATCAGTTCTTACGAAAATATCGGCAAACCAAAACAAGGACTTTACTCATTACTAAAATGAGATACAAACATATTTCAACTAAACAACCGGTTTCAAAATAAATTTTAATTATATATTAATCTAAAAATTTCACATTTGAAACAACAGGTGACACAATAATCTATCGATAAATATAGATTGAAAAAGTACCATCAACACCCAAGCGGGCACTCAAAATGGCGTCACTATCCCCAAAACTACACGTTCGGTCTGTCATAATGAAATCAAAAACATACTGCTCGACAACCAAATGCAACATGTTATAACTTATATACCGTTAAAAAGATGAAAAAGTAAATATTTTAAGGCTAAAATATGAATGTTGTACCATCAGTATTTTGAATTTAGATTTAGAATTTTTAAAATGCCTATTTTCACGTCAATAATACAAATAGAAAAAAAAACAACTTATCTTGACGATAGACCCAGCGTTAGAAAGGGCTTTTCAAAATCTTTACGGTGATATTATTATTGTCACGGTTGATCCCAGAATGACGTAACATGAGCGTGTCAAAACAAGAGACTATTTTTAGATGCCTAAAACCACGCACAATTTTAGGGCCAAAATCCGGAGCACGAAAACTATTCTCTAACCCAGTTTGATGAACACTTCTAGGTTTAGAATGGTTCAATCTACGTTAGATTTAACGATTCAATTAGGCTACTGGGAAGTGTAATTGTAATATATCAAATGTAGATACATCTAGGCCCTATCTATGCTGATTTGTCTTAGTATTTATACATGTGTTTGCTTTACATTGTATAAAATTATATCTTGATTTCTGAACTTGAAACTTTATGTTGATACTTAAAAACACAGTAGATCCAACACAACATTAACTTTCATTTCTACTGTAGTCTTGTCTTCCTTATAGCTTGCTCTAACTCCCCTCTCTTCTCGCCACGTAGTCCACACACTTATTAGCGTCATGTGACAATAACAAATTCAGGCCCAATCAGGGCAAATTGAACTTCACAACACATAACGTTGATATCTAAATCCAGATCTAGATCTAGAATCTAGATCTGAAACACAGGAAGAGAGATTATGTAATCTTACAAGTTG
>JAXRKP010001042.1:127500-140000 GCA_037039925.1 Doris montereyensis | reverse complement strand
AAAAAGCATTGAAAATTTATTGTTTCTACATTATCATATATCATGTAATAAACAATTTCAGTGGGACAAGCCAATGCCAGCTGAAATTAGTGAAAAAGTTCCGCTGTATCTGTCAACCCTATCAGTGTCAGTTAATTCTAACTCTTTTCCATTTATTATTTATTGCCCTCATATGCCATGTTCCAAAAATCACAGTCCGTGTTCTTTTCCAGAGTCGTCTTCGAAAGTTCAGTCCGGGTATATTATTATTATTATATCGTATTTATTTCTCTGAATCAATTGATTTTGGATAAGCAGGGGATTAGCCCACTGCACCCTAGGCAGATGATGGAGCTACCACCTTGAGGCCCCATAACGGGCCTTCTTATTTTCTGTCAGGGTTAACTCCCTTAGCCTTTGACCACATAAGACCAGCATACAAGGAAGCAGGTTGTTATTTTCTGTCACGGTTAACTCTCTTTGCCTTAGGTCAACCAGGACTGGCATGCAAGGCAGCAGGTTGTTTTCTGTCAGTATTAACTCCTTTAGCCTTTGGTCAGCCAAGACCTGCCTGCAAGGCAGCAGGAGACTCGTGGAGGGCAGGATCGCCTAATCCCCGTACAGATGCCTACCTGTCCACTGCCCGGATTGATCACATTAACTTGCTTTAAACATTCGGTGGGCTGTTCATTAGAGTTATTATATGACTTCTCTTCGAATGGACGAGGATATGTTTTATCATTATTATTATCTTTTTATATTATCAATAATAATATCATTATTGTTATTATTAGAGCTATTATTAGTATCATTATTTTTATATGTATTATTATTACTGTCATCATTATCATCATCTCCATTGTCGTCGATGTAGTCGTCATCATCATCATTATTATTATTATTATTATTATTATTATTATTATTATTATTATTATTATTATTATTATTATTATTATTATTATTATTATTATTATTATTATTATTATTATTATTATATTATTATTATTATTATTGTTATTATTATTATTATTATTATTATTATTATTATTATTGTTATTATTATTATTATTATTATTGTTATTATTATTATTATTATTATTATTATTATTATTATTATTATTATTATTGTTATTATTATTATTATTATTATTACTACTATTACCAGTATTATTTTCTGTGACATATCTTTTTTTAAAATTGGTTTGGAATACTTACTACTTATAGTAATAATAATAATAATAATAATAATAATAATAATACGGTAATTAATAATAATAATAATAATAATAATAATTATTATTATTATTATTAATTACCGTATTATTATTATTATTATTATTATTATTATTATTATTATCATTACTACTACTACTACTACTACTATTACTACTACTACTATTACTACTACTACTACTACTACTACTACTACTACTACTACTACCACTACTACTACTACTACCATTTTGCAGTCTTGTAACGAAATTAAATCTAGATCTGGATCTAAAATATAAATAAATCTTAATCTTATAGTATATAATTCTGAGTTGGTTATTCTCTTCGCGTCAGTCACAAAAGTTATGTTGCCACCAGCCACCAAGACTGAGTAAGGAAGAGTAAGACTAAGAGTAAGAGTAAGGAAGTAGAAGAGTAAGAGTAAGACTAAGAGTAAGGAAGAGGCAGAGTAAGACTAAGAGTAACCATATTTTGCATGTAGATTCTAAATTATCCCAGTATTGTTTTAAATTCATAATTTGAGGAATTTTTCTATCACTATCATCAGTGATCAGAAGTGAGCCTTGAAATTGAGATCACCACAATGGTGAACAGATTTTACTTCAAACAAACAAACAAACCAGAAGTAACGTTTTACGTTTAATTAATGAAAATGTCATTGTTTCTCCGTCTTTGACTACTATAAGTAAGAAAAATGTTCATTCAAATATGCTGCCATTTTCACAGGTTTTACAATTAAAAAGTTGGAAGGAATACTATTCCTATCGTTCACATAAATCTACAAACAAACGTAACTAACATCAGGAGGCCTATTGCTACATGTACTGTATGTATCGAATCATCATTAATCATTCGATCTAATAATTGTACTTGATATCGCCAAGTATAACATTAACAACGTCATTGTTGTCGTTTGATTTAGACTGTATTGTATACTATTGACGCTTGATACTTTTACTTGTATTGTAAATGTAATTGTATATTTTGTTAGACTATTAGTGTATTGTATACTCTTGACTCTGGATACGTTTACTTGCATTGTAATTGTATATTTTAAACTTATTGTTGTTAGTAATGTTAGTTTGCCTCCACATTATATGATGTCTGTACAAGTTAAATGTGTAGCTCATCGTTTGTTGTCTGACGAAGGGTTTTGTACACTTCATCATGTACTCGAAACGTCTTTCTTCGTTTGTGTTATAATTTATAAAGCCTATGAACAATTAAATGAAACTTTTTTTTCTTTCTGGGAGCATATTAATATTATTTAGCATAGTTGGTTAATACTAGTACTAGTACGCTCTTTTTATGGCAAGACGATGGGTGCCGACGTGGATGTTGTGGGTTCGATTCTGTCTGCTGCATAGCTGCCCAAAACTACCCAAGTCCACGTCCAAGGCTGGTAGTACCCAATACGACCAGTTCAGATTAACACACAGGAAAATGCCTTCTCCAAAAGTCCAAGTCTCAAATTCTAAACTGAAACAACTTGGAGATAGAACTTTCAGCCGCATTGAACCTACTGTTTGGAACGCTTTGCCTGTTTATGTCAAGTCAGCAGCTATCGTTGCAAATTGAAAACCCATTTATTTGTAAGAAGATTTAGGATACCGGTAATTTATATTATAGCATCTTTAGTCTAGACCACTCGACCTCTGTGTTTTAGGTTAGATCTAGATTTAACATTTATTTCTTTTGCCTAATTTAGTATTCTTAATATGAACGTCTTTTGCCTAATTTAGTATGTTCATTAATAATAATTTTTTTTAAAATAATACAATGATTCTTTTGGAATGGTAAGCGCTTTGTGGCTTCGACGAAAAGCGCTATATAAGAAGCGTACTTCATTTATTCTGCCTACATTAAATTTATATCCATCTCTATCTAAATCTAATTTACATTTCTTCTTTGTCTCGTCTTTGCTCCTACTAAAATACTGCTCCTACAGGCCGTCAATATTATTTAGTTCATGTCATTATTGACCAATTTCTTGCGACATGCCTTTTGTCTCACTGTTTGTTTTGTGTAAATTGTACTGTATGTGTAGTTTTTTTTTTATCATTTAACTTAAATAATAATATTAATAATTTGAATGATTCAACACTGATTTACGTGTGTACTAGTAACTAGTAGTACCGGTAGTAGTGTAGTACTATTTTTACATGGTGACTAGGATTCGCGTCAACTTTGGAACACACACACACACACACACATGTTTCTAGTGTATGTATCGATTTACTAGACTTTTCACGCCTGGCATGCCATATCAGTTCAGTCAACGGCTGCCTTAGGACACAATGTACTAAAAAAGACTATTAATACAGTACCACGTGACGTTCCTCCTCCTAATCAATGTGCCGTTTTATTTTTTCTAACTCAACCTCTCACTCTCCTCCCCTCAATTGTAACACTTCAATCGTATAGTTACAGTATCTTAAAATTGAAACAATGAAGGATTTTAATCCATATAAGCTTAACGTTATAATATATCTATATCCTGATATTTCAATTTAATAAACCATATTGTATATTATTATAATTTTAAATGTAATGTATTACACTTACACTCACTCAAACCTCGTGATACTTATACCATTCCCCGTTATGTTAATGTTATATCGCCATTATCGCTTCCCACCAGCTTTTCACTTCGGTAATGGTACGAATCTGACACTATACAGAACCAATGAAATGCCTCGTTATTCCGCAACCCGCCGATGATTTGGCATTAAAGTTCCTTAATAACTATTGTAAAATACAACTCGCCATACCGCCACCCGCCAATGATTTGGCATTAAGGTTCCCTTAATAGCTATTGTAAATACAACTCGTCATACCGCCAATGATTTGGCATTAAGGTTCCTTAATAACTATTGTAAAATACAACTCGTCATACCGCCAATGATTTGGCATTAAGGTTCCTTAATAGCTATTGTAAAATACAACTCGTCATACCGCCAATGATTTGGCATTAAGGTTCATAATAACTATTGTAAAATACAACTCGTCATACCGCCAATGATTTGGCATTAAGGTTCCTTAATAATAATAACCAGTAAAATACAACTCGTCATACCGCCAATGATTTGGCATTAAAGTTCCTTAATAACTATTGTAAAATACAACTCGTCATACCGCCAATGATTTGGCATTAAGTTTCCTTAATAGCTATTGTAAAATACAACTCGTCATACCGCCAATAATTTTGGCATTAAGGTTCCTTAATAGCTATTGTAAAATACAACTCGTCATACCGCCAATGATTTGGCATTAAGGTTCCTTAATAACTATTGTAAAATACAACTCGTCATACCGCCAATGATTTGGCATTAAGGTTCCTTACTAGCTATTGTAAAATACAACTCGTCATACCGCCAATGATTTGGCATTAAGGTTCCTTACTAGCTATTGTAAAATACAACTCGTCATACCGCCAATGATTTGGCATTAAGGTTCCTTAATAGCTATTGTAAAATACAACTCGTCATACCGCCAATGATTTGGCATTAAGGTTCCTTAATAACTATTGTAAAATACAACTCGTCATACCGCCACCGTGCATCGCCTTTCCGCGAAGTGATGCAAGCGGGTAGAAGTAGAATCTAGTTTGGCTTGGTCATACTCATACTACTCATAGATCACACAGTCAAACACACACACTGTATAAACACACACGCATCACTGCCATGTGTGTCTTGCTACTCTTACACTACAGAAACTACACAGACACTAGTGACACAAGGCTTCTTCTTTATGAGAATGATACTATTGAAGGTTTGGAGACAACTTTTGTTGTCCACAGCTTAGGCCTATGTCAATGTTGGCCAAAATGAAGAGTGGCATCGGCATAGGCCCAGATTACGTCAAACTGACAATAGCTTGGCTGGGTAGACATGGCCATGATTGGGTCCGATTGAGTGACATGAATTATACTTACAACAATGCCATAACCTAGAATCCATATTGAGTTAAGGGTGAGTCTGTCGATGGTTTTATTCTAGACTTCATAAGACCAGGCGATCCTACTACTACTAGTACTACATGTTTAGCATTACTATATATATAACACTATTAATATTAATAACTATTATTACTATTATTAGTATTACTACACTAGCCTTTTCACATGCAGAAAGCCTACAGTACAATGTCTTATCAATTATCGGTTGTTCTTTTTTACTTTAGTAGTTGGTTGATCAAATCTTCATTATCTCCCTGATTGTAACACTGGAGAAGGACTTTTCGTTATAATGCCATTCCCTTTATAGCGCCAAGTTACCACTGGCACAACAGTTGGCGGTATAACGAGGTTTGAGTGTTTATTACTATTATTACATTAGATGTCGTCCTTAGGGTGCAAAACTATCGTAACTCGAGTTACGATAATGTTGCACTGAATGATACGTTGTGGTATTGTGCCCTTTGTGTCAACACCGCATTCCATAAATCATAAGCATTAAAAAATAAGAAAGTTACCGTACAATAGAATGAAAATGTATCTTATCTTGGTCGTGGCCTTTTCTTAAATTTAAGGCAACAAGATTATGACAACTCTACTTACCATACTTCTTGTATCTAATGTCTCATCTCTTTCTTGGGTGAAAAGATATTAATTTCGAGATACGATTTTTTTGCCAAATGAATGCTTTAAATTATTAAACAAGGTAGTATAACTCGACTTGAGAACGTTTTGTTTTTTTTGGCAGCAAAGCACTATCTTAACTCAGAGTTACGATATCTTAAATGTAATCAAATGGATTCGTTTGTACCGTATCTCGAGTTACAATGGTATTGCTTCCAAAATGTTGATGCAAAACTATCGTCGTAACTCGAATAGCTACTATACCACCATTAAAGTAAAGGTATGGCATGTTATTGTTACCATCGGTTTTTACATGTCCATTTACACACATCAAGCGGATTTCACCACATTTTAAAGTATTGTGAAGAATAATTCAGTGTTTGGCTTCTCCTGAAAAAAATTGGTTTTGGGGGATACCATAGTTTTGCACCCTACGGACGTAATACTCTAATATCTTTATTTTGATATATAAATAAATATTATATATATATATATATATATATATATATATAAATACACATATATTAGCATAGTTGCATGTGCATGTATATGTTTATATACCGGTATATTTTTATAATACATAAACCAAACATGAAACATATATATGAAGAAAAATTTCATTTGAAAAATAGTATGTTTAATATTTCCTTATTCACACTATTCATAGCTTTATTTTATTTATTTACATAATTTACAACTAACAATGAACAACAACAACAAGAAAACCTCAAGAGAAATTCTCAGACTTCATCTCCCCCGTACTAGTGGATGTGGAAGGTAGCTGCAGCCCCGGTGACTCATCTGCTTCAACAGCGCCACCACCAGCTTGTGACGTCACAGTCACACATGCAGTCACCTCGCCACAGTTCATGTTCAGCTGTCTGATGACCGTCTCGCCAATCAGTTTATTAATGTCATTTTTGACAGAAACCACTAAGTATGGGTTTGATATCTTTCTCAGGTCGTGGCAGATTGAGTCAGCGAACGCTGTCCATTCATCCGTTTGTCTCGGCGCCGGCGCGTAGAATTTCTCCAACATTAATTTGTTCCGATACTCCAGGTCCGCAACGACGTCATCAGACTCATCTGTTGTGGGCGGCGGTGCGTGTCTTTTCCTGCCTCTCGTACTCGTAGTTTTCATGGCTAGGCCACGCTTTGTATTCGTAACTCCACGAATAGTTCGTAACTGTTTACTATCATCACTAGTAGTAGTACTAGTAGTAGTAGTAGATCTAGTACTGCACTCTTTCTCTTGCGAATGCATTGTACGAATCTTTTCTGCATTTCCCTCTTCTAAATCGAAGGTTATCGTAGGGAGAGGCTCTCCATCGTCGTCCATACTGGCTTTTAGCTCCATCGCTTGATCGTCGAGACCGTTAGCATCACGGTTGATAAACTGGTCCCTCATAAACAACAAGGATTTGTAGTAAGGCCAACGGACGAGTTTCTCCCCTTTGTGGAACGCTGGCTGGCCATTGGCTGTCCTCGGGAGCTTGTTGCAAATTTCCCTCATCTTGTCTTTGAGGTTCTTCAGCTTTTTCCTGCATTCCTCTTCTGCGCAAATGAAAGAGAAAAAAGAGAGAAAAAAAGAAGAAGAAGGAATAGCATTAAGTAAGAACAGAAATAGAAACGTGTAGATCTAGTTTTAGTTTTAAATGGGTGAGGGGGCGGGGGGGGGGTGAGAAGAAATATGCAAAAATACAAAAACAATTGTGTAACTCTGCGAAATCGAAGAAAAAAAAAAGGCTTTCGATATAGCTAACTAATGTAATTTTTGTCATGCTACTCTCATTCATGACTGACGGCCTCATTGCAAAACCAATTTTAAAAAATGGATCTTTTAATAACATGAAAATACTTTACCAGATAAGAATACAGTTTATAAATGTTTGAGTGTGAATTGTGAGAACAATCAAATAATAATTATAATACTGGTTGGTCTACCAGTACCACCATGTAGTTTCAGATATGGTGCATAATAATAATAGCACTAATTTTATACTATTATTTTGTATTACTATACTACACACGGTAGTCCTATTAGCACTATTACTAAGTATTATTATCAAACAATTTTCAAGGTTCTGTTGAATGTCATTGGCAAACTTACTGCCCACCACTCTGATGCGGCAGACCAGGTAAACGTCATTGGTGCACCACACTCACAGTCACAGTGTCACACTCCACTCTTATGTTCGGCTGGGAGTGGGAGTGTGAGTTTTTTCAATCGGTCAGGCTTGTTCTTACTTTGAAGTTAAAACGGCTAGAACCTCGACATTCGCCGCATTTGGAGATATAGGTATTGCAGCTAGTAGAGCCATGCCACTGGTGGTAATCACTAGATTTAGATGCAGGCGGTGACCAGGAATAACCGTCCTCTGAATCAGCAGAATCATGACGGATATTATAAATTATAAATACACAAGCATGTCACACTCCGAGTGATACTAAGTACGATTATCAGATCGAGTCATAATTCGATATTGAGGTTACACAGGCAGGCGTGAATGATACTATTCCAACTTTTGAAATATAAAACCTATTCAAATTGAAGGTTTAGGTGAATGGAAATTCTAGTCAAAGATGGGGAAACAATGGCATTTTCAATATTAAACGTCACTTCTGATGTAACAATTCCTCAAATGAATACGAGTTCGGAATAATTGAGAATCTACATTTACATGCGAAATATGATTACTATTAACTATTATTGACTTAACGGCCTGCTAACAGAGCCTTTGGCGAACAAAAAACGACCAACTCGGAATTATATCTATACATATATATTAGCTAGCCCCATCCATGATGATAAGTCATCTTCACATGTAGATCTAGAGCTATATACATGTATATATAGTGACTGCAATGAATGTAAAGGCTCTAGCAGGCTGTTGATTCAGGGGGAGGTCATTTGTTGTCAGCGGAGTCTAGCTCTAGAATCTAGACCTAGTGACCTCAATATAGAATGTCAGGCCTCTAGCCGCCCGCAAGTACTGCGAGTTTGACTTTGACACATCCATCAATGATTGCTGCAGTCATTAGATCTAGATCTATATATATACATGTAATACCCTACATTCTGACCAGCTTTTCGTAAAAAGATGTACGAATAGCCACTTCGTTTTCAACCAGTGACTTGAGTGAGCGCATACAAAGTTCAAACTTGTGAAATCGCCAACCAACACCATCACTACCACCACACTGTCCTCGTCCCCTATTATTGACAACGCCGCGAGTGCCAGATGTAGGCTACGGTAACCTGACCTGATGTGACCTGACCTGTGATGCCAGCCCAGAAACATCTGACGTCTTTAGCTCAAACAAGTAGGTGGTTAGCGGGAACTGCTGGTAGATCCTACTTCTTTCTTTTCACTTTTTCACTTAACTTTCATCTTGCTGATTCCTCTTAATTCACCCCAAGATCACCGGGGAAAAAATGGTGTACAGAGGAGAATTTTCAATAAATAAGGGAAAAATCAATCAACTAAATTAACACTAACATCAAACAGCGCCTTTAAAAAAAACAATTGAGGCCCTACGAGCTTTGGCGCAACAAGGGATCTCCTTGGCACTGGCACCGATGTACTGGTACTCCATGAAATGAGACCTCCAGATCGTTATGGCGGTTCAGTCGAAGGGTGCAACCGTTGCCCCGAGGCTGGAACCTGGACTAAGCGAAACGTGATGGTCGCCGGTATAAGGGTTCTGCCAACAGATAAAACGTTCCATGGTTTCGACTGAAACTAAACACGGGCATGCGACTTTGGGTACAATTCTACGTTTAGCTACGTTCATATTCTGCCAAGTCTAGTTAGTTGTTTAGGACCAAAGTGCGTCAATAAAAATGACTTAAGTTGAGTTCACCTGACCAGTTCGCAAAAAAACAACAAAACAACGTGTTGTCAACTCGGCCCTCTGTTACCTTGGTTATGAAACATTACTTGATTATCCAATGGAACTCGTTTACAACAGGATTGACGGGACCAGGGGAAATCCAGTTGCATCGAGTACCGTTGTAATTTTGTAGATGTGATTTTTTTTTTCTTTGTTTTTTTGCCTTTGGAAGAGTGCGTGTGTTTGTGTGGTGGGGGTATAAATTTCGTTGATCTACATACATATATATATATATATATATATATATATATATATATATATATATATATATGTTATAATATATATATATATATATATATATATATATATATATATATATATATATTTATATATTTCTTTTGTTGATCTACATATGATATATTTCTTTTGTTCTCGACTTTGTCGATTATTTTAGCTTTATTAATAAACATATTTTATATTTCTTCTTTGAAGCCATTCCGATGCTTATATTGAATGCACACTATGTATTAAGAACAACAAAACAAGAGCAAAAGGTGACACATCACCTAGTGGGGATAGCAGACAACGTCGTCATGACATCATCATCTGGCCTAAAACTAAAACAAGACCCTCATCACTCAGCGACCCAAACATTTTTGGAAATTCTGCGAGGTTTTAGTTTTAGTAATAGTATCGTGTTGGCCTAATAACCCGGTCCGCCTAGAACTCGCTTATTCCGTGCAACGGAATTTTTCTTTAATATAAAACTACCACCTTAAGACCTCGCTACTACAGCCCGGTCCGCTTTAAAACACGGCTTGATCGTGAGCTGACAATTGTGAAATAAAAAGCCCATTCAATTTGAAATCAATAATTGCCTAGATAAATAACATGTGATACGTTGCGAGTGAAATATAGAAAGACTGATGGGAATTATATATATTGCCTTGATCCAGATCTGAGCCTCCATATATATATATGTATATAATATGATGTTCTGCTGTCATTGTAAAGCGCTTCGATCCTGTTTTACGGGGTAAAGCGTTATATAAGTGTCATTTAGCGTTCATATTATAATTGACTTGACAATGACAACATTCACACGTCTCCTACCTGTGATTCCCACTCTGTTGGCAAGGTAGCTCAGTAGTTTTCTCTGACGTCTCTGTTTATAAAGTCCTTATCTTCCTTCTTCCACAACGCTGGAAGTTCCTGCACCAAAGCGATGAACTCAAGAATCTGATCACTGTCCATGGGAGTCATTGTCATGAAGTCTGAACAAAATGTTGTCTCCTGCACGAAAATTAAATAATAATAAATAAAAAAAAGACAAACACAGTGACACAACACAGAGGAAAATCACACGTGGTTGAACTGCGTAGCTTGGCATGCGTCACACTGTACTGAAAGAATGAATCAGGAAGCCTCGCGATGAAGAGCTGTGTTGCGATGTATCAATGTCAAGCTTATTACAAAATCGTTAATTATTGGAAGCAGAAAAGGCTGATTGGTTGACTGTTTCCTTGACCCGCTTGTCTCAATGCAACATTGCATAGCGCATACCACTAAATTAATATATAGAGAGAGATAGAAGGAGGAAGAGAGACAAACCTCTAGCGTAGTGAGAGCTGTGTGAAAATAGGCCCTATCGTAGCTAGAGGCTAGGGAGCACTAGCGTTATCGGTACACACCAAACAAGCAGCTGATCGCGACGGTATGCACACACTCACATTACATCGCGCGCCTTGAACGCCCGCCAAGCTAGCTAGACCTAGACCCGCTAGACCAATTTCTCGTATCGTAGTCGTAGTCGTTCACCTTCGAGTTCAAGGCTTTCCCTTCTGCAAAGTTAAAGTTAAAGTCACGACTACGATTACAGCGGGCTTTGACTTTGAGCACCACGAAGCCACCGCAGCTTTCCCTTTCCACAGCTACTGAGCTAGGCTTTTTAATTTTGATATAATTTTAATTTACCCACATCCACAACTAAGGTGATCTCGGGGGGTTTGGTAAGATTTCTATTTTTGCCCAGACTGCCTTGTAAACAGCCTAGGGATCTTCAACGTGCAAAGATTGTAGTGATCTGCACACGGGACCTCCTTTTTATCGTCCGTATCCGATGGAACTAGGTATCAACCCATCTACCGGGGGCGGGGGGGGGGGGGGGGTTAGATTTAACTTAAAAAAAACTCGAGACTAGTTTTCAATCATCGTCGGGGCTTGAACCCACGACCATTGGGTTGAGAGGCCGACACTCTACCTCTGGACTACCGAGTCCCCCCCCCCACCCACACCCCCACAGCTAGGCCTAATGTTCTTCACATTTCATTTTCATTACATTACATGTATTGCTTCTTCTCCTCCTACTTCTTGTCGTTGTTGATGTTGTTGCTGTTGATGTTTGGTAGGTGTAATTTTATGGTAGTTTTAATTTCAGGGGTGGGGTGGGGAGCAAGTATGTAGATAAGAGATAAAGTTAAAGATGAAAATATTGGACATGGATTTATAGTTATAGTCCATGGTCCCGGATGAGCCCAGGCTTCCCCGACTGCACATCATTTATCCCCCTACAGATCATTTCATCGTTCAATCTCCCTGGGGAGCATGCAGTACAGCAACCTGTAAGGCGCTTCGCACTAACACTGATAATATATTCTTTTAGTTTTACCTGGGTACTCATTCACACTCGAGGTCGATGGAATCAGAGTGAAATACCCTTCCAAAGAGCACACCAGTTTGGGGGGAAAAACTCACCTGGGCTAGCTAGTCATCAGTTTTGAACCAATGTTGTCGTGAAAACATATTATGGGATACATGAATATATAAGTATGTGCAAACTCACAATTACACCACGGCTTCGCTACAACGTCTC
>JAXRKP010001042.1:40000-117500 GCA_037039925.1 Doris montereyensis | reverse complement strand
AGGTATTGAAAACATAACATTCCTGTTGTTTTGCATTTGATTGATACACTAAAAGATGCTCTTAGTGTAGAGTTTAGGCATGTTATGCTAAATCTTACTGTAAACGTACAGTTTACTTTTGTTCTACTACACAGTGTCTACGCACGTTATGATAAATGTTACTCCAAGCGAACTGCCTACGTATGTCCTGCCAAATGTTACTCTAAAGGTACTGTTTACGTATGTTACGCTAAATGTTAATTCAAACGCAGTGTTTACCTATGGTATATTAAATCCTACTCCAAACGTAGTGTTTATGTATGTTATACTAAATGCTACTCCAAACGTAGTGTCTATGTATGTTATACTAAATGTTACTTCAAACGTAGTGTCAATGTATGTTATACTAAATGCTACTCCAAACGTAGTGTCTCTGTATGTTATACTAAATGCTACTCCAAACGTAGTGTCTATGTATGTTATATTAAATGCTACTCCAAACGTAGTGTCTATGTATGTTATACTAAATGCTACTCCAAACATAGTGTCTACGTATGTTATATTAAATGCTACTCCAAACGTAGTGTCTATGTATGTTATACTAAATACTACTCCAAACGTAGTGTCTATGTATGTTATATTAAATGCTACTCCAAACGTAGTGTCTATGTATGTTATACTAAATGCTACTCCGAACGTAGTGTCTATGTATGTTATACTAAATGCTACTCCAAACGTAGTGTCTATGTATGTTATACTAAATGCTACTCCAAACGTAGTGTCTATGTGTGTTATATTAAATGCTACTCCAAACGTAGTCTCTATGTGTGTTATATTAAATGTTACTCCAAACGTAGTGTCTTATGTATGTTATATTAAATGTTACTTCAAACGTAGTGTCTATGTATGTTATACTAAATGCTGCTCCAAACGTAGTGTCTATGTATGTTATACTAAATACTACTCCAAACGTAGTGTCTATGTATTTTATACTAAATACTACTACAAACGTAGTGTCTATGTATGTTATACTAAATACTACTCCAAACGTAGTGTCTATGTACGTTATATTAAATGCTACTCAAACGTAGTGTCTATGTATGTTATACTAAATGCTACTCCAAACATAGTGTCTACGTATGTTATATTAAATGCTACTCCAAACGTAGTGTCTATGTATGTTATACTAAATACTACTCCAAACGTAGTGTCTATGGATGTTATATTAAATGCTACTCCAAACGTAGTGTCTATGTATGTTATACTAAATGCTACTCCAAACGTAGTGTCTATGTATGTTGTACTAAATGCTACTCCAAACGTAGTGTCTCTGTATGTTATACTAAATACTACTACAAACGCAGTGTCTATGTATGTTATACTAAATGCTTCTCCAAACGTAGTGTCTATGTATGTTATACTAAATACTACTGCAAACGTAGTGTCTATGTATGTTATACTAAATGCTACTCCAAACGTAGTGTCTATGTATGTTATACTAAATACTACTGCAAACGTAGTGTCTATGTATGTTATACTAAATACTACTGCAAACGTAGTGTCTATGTATGTTATACTGAATGCTACTCCAAACGTAGTGTCTATGTATGTTATACTAAATGCTACTCCAAACGTAGTGTCTATGTATGTTATATTAAATACTACTGCAAACGTAGTGTCTATGTATGTTATACTACATACTACTGCAAACGTAGTGTCTATGTATGTTATACTGAATGCTACTCCAAACGTAGTGTCTATGTATGTTATACTAAATGCTACTTCAAACGTAGTGTCTATGTATGTTATATTAAATGCTACTTCAAACGTAGTGTCTATGTATGTTATACTAAATGCTACTCCAAACGTAGTGTCTATGTATAAGTATACTAAATGCTACTCCAAACGTAGTGTCTATGTATGTTGTACTTAATGCTACTCCAAACGTAGTGTCTATGTATGTTATATTAAATGCTACTCCAAACGTAGTGTCTATGTATGTTATATTAAATGTTACTCCAAACGTAGTGTCTATGTATGTTATATTAAATGTTACTCCAAACGTAGTGTCTATGTGTGTTATATTAAATCCTACTCCAAACGTAGTGTCTATGTATGTTATATTAAATGCTACTCCAAACGTAGTGTCTATGTATGTTATACTAAATGCTACTCCAAACGTAGTGTCTATGTATGTTGTACTAAATGCTACTCCAAACGTAGTGTCTATGTATGTTATACTAAATGCTACTCCAAACGTAGTGTCTATGTATGTTATACTAAATACTACTCCAAACGTAGTGTCTATGTATGTTATACTACATGCTACTCCAAACGTAGTGTCTATGTATGTTCTACTTAATGCTACTCCAAACGTAGTGTCTATGTATGTTATATTAAATGCTACTTCAAACGTAGTGTCTATGTATGTTATATTAAATGTTACTCCAAACGTAGTGTCTATGTATGTTATATTAAATGTTACTCCAAACGTAGTGTCTACGTATGTTATACTAAATGCTACTTCAAACGTAGTGTCTACCTATGTTATCTAAATGCTACTTCAAACGTAGTGTCTACCTATGTTATCTAAATGCTACTTCAAACGTAGTGTCTACGTATGTTATACTAAATACTACTCCAAACGTAGCGTCTACGTATGTTATACTAAATGCTACTTCAAACGTAGTGTCTACCTTTGTTATCTAAATGCTACTTCAAACGTAGTGTCTACCTTTATGTTCTACTAAATGCTACTTCAAACGTAGTGTCTACCTATGTTATACTAAATGCTACTTCAAACGTAGTGTCTACCTATGTTATACTAAATGCTACTTCAAACGTAGTGTCTATGTATGTTATACTAAATACTACTTCAAACGTAGTGTCTACGTATGTTATACTAAATGCTACTTCAAACGTAGTGTCTACGTATGCTATACTAAATGCTACTTCAAACGTAGTGTCTACCTATGTTATCTAAATGCTACTTCAAACGTAGTGTCTACATATGTTATACTAATTGTTAATTCAAACGTAGTGTCTACATATGTTATTCTAAATACTACTTCAAACGTAGTGTCTACGTATGTTATACTAAATGTTACTCTAAATATAATGATTACGTATGTTATGATAAAAGTTACTTCAAAAGTAGTATCTACATATGTTATGATAAATGTTTCTCTAAACGTGGTGTCTACGTATGTTATGATATGTATTACTCACATCGTAGTGTTTACATATGTTATGATAAATGTTACTTCAAACATAATGTCGACGTGTCATAATGAATGTTATCAAAATGTAATGTCTACTTATGCTATTAAAATGTTGCTTCAAACGTAATGTCTACGTATGCTATGATAAAAATGTAGTGTCTACGTATGCTAAAACGTAGTAGTGTCAAACGTGTATGTTATGATAAATGTTACTTCAAAACGTAGTGTCTACGTATGCTATGATAAATGTTGCTTCAAACGTTACTTCAAACTTAGTGTCTACTGCTAAACGTGACTTATGCTATGATAAATGTTGCTTCAAACGTAGTGTCTTATGCTATGATAAATGTTGCTTCAAACATAATGTCGAATGATGTCTAAATGTATGTCTACTTATGCTATTACAAATGTTGCAAACGTAGTGTCTACGTATGCTATGATAAATGTTGCTTCAAACGTGATGTCATGGTGTTATGATAAAGTTACTTCAAACATAGTGTCATACCATGATAAAAATACTTCAAACTTAGTAACTATGATAAACGTGATGTCTACGTATGTCATACTCAAAGTAACTTCAAACGTGATGTCTACGTATGTCATACTCAAAGTAACTTTAAACGTGATGTCTATGTCATACACAAAGTAACTTCAAATGTGATGTCTACGTATGTCATACTCAAAGTAACTTCAAACGTGATGTCTACGTATGTCATACACAAAGTAACTTTAAACGTGATGTCTACGTATGTCATACACAAAGTAACTTCAAACGTGGTGTCTACGTATGTCATACTCTAAGTAACTTCAAACGTGATGTCTACGTATGTCATACACAAAGTAACTTCAAACGTGATGTCTACGTATGTCATACACAAAGTAACTTCAAACGTGATGTCTACGTATGTCATACAAAGTAACTTCAAACGTGGTGTCTACGTATGTCATACTAAAAGTAATTTCAAACGTGGTGTCTACGTATGCTATGATAAATGTTGCTTCAAACGTAGTAGTGTCATGGTGTTATGATAAAAGTTACTTCAAACATAGTGTCTACGTATGCCATGATAAAAATTACTTCAAACTTAGTGTCTACTTATGCTATGATAAATATTGCTTCAAACGTGATGTCTACGTATGTCATACACAAAGTAACTTCAAACGTGATGTCTACGTATGTCATACACAAAGTAACTTCAAAAGTGGTGTCTACGTATGTCATACTAAAAGTAACTTCAAACGTGATGTCTACGTATGTCATACTAAAAGTAACTTCAAACGTGATGTCTACGTATGTCATACTAAAAGTAACTTCAAACGTGATGTATGCGTATGTCATACTAAAAAGTAATTTCAAACGTGATGTATGCGTATGTCATACTAAAAGTAACTTCAAACGTGATGTATGCGTATGTCATACTAAAAGTAATTTCAAACGTGATGTATGCGTATGTCATACTAAAAGTAACTTCAAACGTGATGTATGCGTATGTCATACTCAAAGTAACTTAAAGTAATTTCAAACGTGGTGTTGACGTATGTCATGCTAAGAGTAATTTCAAACGTGGTGTTGACGTATGTCATGCTAAGAGTAATTTCAAACGTGGTGTTGACGTATGTCATGCTAAGAGTAATTTCAAACATGGTGTTGACGTATGTCATGCTAAGAGTAATTTCAAACGTGGTGTTGACGTATGTCATGCCAAAAATAACTTCAAACGTGGTGTCTACGTATGGCATGCCAAAAGTAATTTCAAACGTGGTGTCTACGTATGTCATACTAAAAATAACTTCAAACGTGATGTCTACGTATGTCATGCTTAATATTAACCCAAACATGGTGTCTACTTACGTTATGATAAATGTGACTTAAAACGTATGTTTACGTAAACTAGTAATATTATTATATTGTGAATAACACAAACTTTATTCCACTGTGGTTCCGTTGTGTTTATTACGGCTATTTAGATGGTTCCCATTGCTACATCTCTTTGTTGTTTACCTTATTTACCTGTTATTGCTACTAGATCTAGCTCTGGACCTAGATCTACTGTATTATTATGTTCTTTCCTATACTATGCCTGTATACGTGTGTATTATTATATTCCTTGTTTATTGTCTCACGAAGGGTTATAAACGAAATGTCACATGTTTGTGCTGTCTCTATTATTATTGGTGGTGTTGTCAGTTCTTGTCGTTTATCACGATTATGTTGTGCTGATTAATGTAACTCTAAAAGAATAAGTGTTTACGTATGTCGTGCTAAGCGTTGCGCTATAGGCCTACCGTGAGTTTAGGTGTGCTAACTGACTGAGTGATTGCGCATCCTCCTGGGTGAGGAAGCGAAACGTGAACAAAACGTCGTCACCGTTTGTAGTGCAAATGCAAGTACTCTGCAGTGCAAGCAAGCACTGAAGCAGAGGGCGTGAGTGTGTAGATCTAGGTTGTGTACGTGCGGTCGTGGAAGCGCGCGCGTTTGTCTTTGTGTGTGTGTGTTTTTTTTATCCTTGTTTATTTTGACGCCCGTATTACATCACTTTGTAGACTATTATGTTTTTGTGTCAAAATGTAAGGAAGCGCCGGTAGCTCAGCCGGTAGAGCATTTGACTAGGCCTGCCACACAGGTCATCCGAGTTCGATTCTCGTCTCAGTTTAGGCAAATTGGTCATTTAATAATAATGATGATGATGAGGAGGAGGAGGAGGAGGAGGGGAGGAGGATAATAAAATCATGATGCAATGATGACGATGATTGTTAACATATTAATTAGAGTATTTGGTTTCAAGTGGCAATAGGGGAAAAAATAAATATTAGCAGCACCATCATCGGTAATAGGTTGCTATCATTGTAATTGCTGTCGAATCAGCAGCGAAATGAGACTCGGTAAAGATTAAATAAAAATGGCAGGTACCTACGTTACGTTAATCAAGTTTGTGTGTGTGTGTGTGTGTGTGTGAGAGAGAGAGAGAGAGAGAGAGAGAGAGAGAGAGAGAGAGAGAGAGAGAGAGAGAGAGAGAGAGAGAGAGAGAGAGAAAAGTGGGGAGGGTATAAAGTATACTGACACATACACACAGGCAAGACAGACATATAAAACTGAATAGAGAATAGAATGAAATAGTAGTAGTAACATTGATACATGTATAAAACTTACCAAAGAACTGCATTGAATTATGGTCGTGCTTTCTATGTTTTCCCTCATCATTACCGATAATTATTAATTTTGATATTAAACAAAGTATTTCTATCAGCCACGCCAACTTGAGATTACAAGATTAAGATCTACATCTACGCCATATGTTATCAATACAAATTAAACGTGTTGCCTTTCGGTTATTTTTTACGCGAATGTGTGTGTGTGTGTGTGTGTGTGTGTAAGCATGTGAAGAGAGAAGGGGAGCGAGGATGGCGGTTTAGTGGTCGGGGTTATTTCTTTATTTTCATCAAAAACGCTTTCCTATATCGTCGTGTATTTGTCATTGATCTAGTAGATCTATGTCGCCTGATTTCCTCCTTTCCACTTGTCGTTCATATGTTAACATTGTCAGGTGCTAGTCATGGCAACGAGAAACACTTTTGATAAACCGTTTGAGAAATGTGTTCAATTTCGACAGTACTGTATTAGAATGGTTTACATCTTATTTGACCCAGCAATCTCAACTGGTCATGATTGACAATACATTTTAATTACAATATTTCAACTTGATGTTTGGGATCCCTCAGGGTTAAATTTTAGGCCCTCTCTTATACACACTATACATGCAGCAATATTATTACTAGTTTTGAACTTGACCACCATCATATGTATGCAGACGACATTCATATTTATTTCCCTTTGGTCACTAATAAGGAACAAAATATTTTATGCAAAGCTGAAAATCGTGTCAGTGTCAGGGTGATAAAAGACTAGATGACAAACAATAAATTGAAACTTAATGAAGACAAAACCAAAATAATAAAATTCAAAGAAAAGCATTGAATAACAGCCTTGTATATGAGTCTATAAATATAGCTGGCACTTAAGTTAACATGTCTGTTGAAAGTGTTCTCAGGAGTGATTCTTGACAAAGAACTTACGATGAAAGACCATGTCATTCATGTCATAAGAACGTGTAATTACCATCTTCTCAATATTGACAGAATAAGACCATTACTTGATTTAACAACAACTAAAATCTTAATGTCATCTTTTGTTTTAAGTAGGATTGATCGGTTTCCCGAAATAAATGATTATCATCATATCAATAGTAATAAAAATGATAATAGTAAAAATCACAATAATAATAATATTAAAAATAATGATAAAAATAATAATAATATAATAATAATGATAATAATAATAATAATAATAATAATAATAATATTAATAATAATAATAATGATAATAATAATAATAATAATAGTAATAATAATGATAATAATAATAAACAAAAATTTTTTATATAGAGAAGAAGAAAAAGAAGAAGAAGATAAAGCCAATGAAAAGGATAATAAAAAATAAATGAAGTAATTATTTTTAAAAATCCATAATGAAACATTACTAGCAGCATCATCACTGATGTAATATTTATAATGAACATGTTTAAATCTAAAATGTATACCTAGTAATTGTGTAAATCAAAGGATAGTATCTGTTTTGCTAGTAAGTAGTACAATCATAAAAATGTATACGTTTATATGAACTTGTAGATCTATCATGAACTGTGTTTGAACTTGCATTGTTTCAGTTTTTTGTTAATTGGACATTGCAATTGGGTATAAATGTATAAATCATGTTAATATCACATCTACGAGTATACAACTTGATATTGTATAATATAGAGAACTGTGATATTAAGCCATTATAATTATATCCTCTCCAAAAGATATTATAATGTTGTGGATTTAACAGAGTAAGTACAGTGTACATTCTATTTATAGAAGAACTTTTTCTAGTCTCCGAAATAAAACAACGTCGTGAGCGACACAGAATGTGATAACCACAAGGCAATCTTCGTTTTAAGTTTTACACGACTGACTGTAGGACGTATTTTATTATTTTACGACGATCGTTCCTCGCTTGCCACTGCCACCCATTAGAGCGGTTGTGTTTGTAAGTAAAAAGCCAAATAATAATTTCACAGTAGCCTCCTTCGTCTCTCTGTCGTGACAGAATTATAGATTAATGCGCACACAGCTGGGAATTCGCCAGCATCTGAAAATTAAATTCCACACAACAGTTTTATCAGTAATAGATAAATTAAGATGAAAAAGGGTCAAGGTTTATATATAGCCCAAAAACAGTATCTGAATGTAAATTTCCATTTGATCACCGCTTTTTTGTTTACGCGGATCAACCATATGAGTGCACCATCCCTATATAAGACGTGAACTTCATCTTCCGGTGATAGTCCTGCGATCGACGGGCTGTAAACACTATTCGGACATAGGATGCAAATAAATTCCTCCTTCAGCGATTTCCTTTTGTGTTTGCGTTATTGTAGTGCTCTTTTCATTTTTAATATATTTTTTGTCCTCAATCATAAACCTTTCGGTGGCGGCACACGGGAATACGACAGTCGTGGAATATTCAATGGCTGACTTGCATCATTACTGCACAGATGGCACGCCCATTTCGCTGCCAGAAGAGCAACCGCTTCTCCAGCAACAAGAATCTGAAAAATTCCTTCATCAGCAAAATGACAATAATATGAAGGTTCATGATTCTGGAGATGACTATTCCAGTTGCAGCGACAGGTCTATTGAAATAGACGACACAGAAGAAGGAAGAGGCGATTCTGGGTCAGGAGGGGGCGCTAACGAAGATAATGCTAACTGCCCGGGTCGTCGTCGTCGTAAAAAGCGTCACGGTAGTCACGGAAGCCGTCGGCACAAGGGAGGTAGCCGACATAAACATCGTTCTTCTTTTCAACCCTACCCAGGGAAAGATGAACTTAGCAGCACGCTGAAGCGTAAGTCGTTAGAATTGCAAGAAAGGAAAATGCAGCAGCTGTTTTGCGACGGGAAGAAGGACAGGACCAACCGGTGACCTTTCCCGTGGCACCATTCAATTCAACTCAGTTTCTAATGGATGAACATAGCGAAGGATCGCCCAAAAGTCTGAATAGATCTGACAGCAATTTAAGACTTTCAGCCCAAGATACCACGGAACTTTCTTCTGTGCCATCAACTCCCAAACATGATGGTTCTGAAAATTTGACAAGTTTATTCAATAAGGATAAAGAATTTGCCGACATTTATTCCTCGATTCATGCTGAAAATCTCCAGAGTATGCCCAAAGAAGAACTTGTCAAGCATTATATGAGTCTTGAAGAAAAAATAGCCGCATTACAGAAAAAAGTTGCCGCTGTTCAGCAACAAAAAGTGTGTGATGCTGATGGTATAATGAAGTTCGAGATGGACAAAGATTCAGTTGCAGGTTTGGACACCAATTCTCTTTCTTGTGCTAATGAAGAATTTGTTGACTTAAATCTAACATTTGTTAATCCACCTACCATTGTTGTTGGAATTCAGAATGTTGAGGATGAACTACAGACAAGCACATGAACAATCAGAACATCTTTCGTTAAAAGAGGAAGAGTTTTAGTTTAGTGAGTTGTCTTCTAATTCTACTAAATAGTAAAATGACTTAAAGACATCTTTTCAAGTCTTGATTGTTATCTCCTGAAGTAAACTAAAAGCTTGATTTGAGAAAGTGGGAATTGCCTCTTCAGCAGTCAGATATATTTTGTGTAACTTTTGTAACCCATTGGGGTTTTATGTCATTTCTGGAGGTAACTTTTAAGTCTTGTGTATGAATGAATTCTTCTGATGTAGATCCAGTTCTAGCTCTAGATTAGATACACTTTTAGTTAATATACTATGAAAATAACAAATTGTTAAGTGTGAATAGAATGTTTGTTGAAAGTTCATAATGTATCTGTTGATCAGTGATTGAGTGAGCTTTTTTTTTTTTTTTTTTTGTCTGAATTTTGAGTTATGTCATCAGATCTAGAGATAGAATTAGATATTTATGAAAATTGCTGAATCACACATTTTATGATGCTGATTCAGTAGATTTAACTTGTTAACTTAACATTATTTCTAATTTAAACCTGAGGGGAAAATAAGTATTTTACGGGGATGTAAATTTAGACCTGACGTATTAACTGTTTTTTTTGTTGTGTCGGCGAAAAGTTGAATACATTATAGATACCATTGTCAATAATTAACTGGCAATTCATTTTGTCAGTTTCAGGCTTGATAAATTATAAATTTCATTTCTCTACCTTTCCTGATGAAGAGTTTTCATAGGTCAGGCCTGATAAATAAAAAGAATGATACTCACATCATGTAACTAAATTGTTGAGTATTTAAAAAACACAAGTTTGTTACTGACTTATTGGTAGGGTATGAGTTTTTTCATGTGAACAAACTTTAAGAACAATCAAGACTTAATTTTGATAGAGTAAGTCCCCTTGTGTGTGTAGGCCTATAGTTTTATACACAAGAATGTAACAATGCTTAGTTTTGCATTTTCTTTTAACAAACATTTCTTGGTGAAACTTGTTCTAAATGAAATGGAATACTGATCTGGCAACATGATAATAAATATGCATGCAAAGATTTCAATGTTAAATTTGTATGAGAATGAATAAGTTACCAGGAAGGAGTTCTGTAGTCTGGCACAAGTCACAAGTAAGACCGACAACGTTTAGATCTAGATCTATTACAATCCCCAACACTGCCATATTAAAAGAAATAAGACCTGAATATGAATAGTTGATATTTTGCCTTAAATCTTGAATGAATACAATGGCCACTGTTCAAGAGTTACTAGATTGAGATGGATTATTGTGTCTAAAAATAGTTTTCATGTTGTCTAAAACTAAAACAAGCTAGGTCTAGATCTAATTATCAGCGGATTGCCAGACTACAGTACTCATTCCTAATTATTAGTGTAGTATGAACACAGTTTAAGTCTTGATACTGTATTGAATTAAAGTGTTCATATATTTCTCGCCATTGTTTGCCAATCAAAATGTTTGATTCATGTGGGCATGTGATACTGAGATAATGATGATAGAAGTAAAAGCATTTAAATACACCACCTGCTCTTCTAGAGCTTCAATACTCTCACTTTCATGTTTTAAAATACAAATACACTGATTGATTATCATTAAAATTCTGCAAGGACGGATATGATTGAGTGTGTGAATGGAGTTCAGTCACATTCTTTGCAGCGTTACAATCACATCTGATGATCTAGGGATTCCTCCTCTTTATTTCATGTCTTGACAACCAGAGTTACATTCAGTATTAAAATTGATCTTTCCATACTTTTAATTGGGCGTTTTAAGAATTGTAAGAAGATTATCAATTCGTTCTTTGCCATTATTTTTTCTATCCTAAAGTAAGCTTTTCATTAGATGAATTATATTATTAGACAAAAGCAAAGATAATTTATTATTCGCTATGATTATTATGAAAAGTAGGTTGTGCTTCCTGTCAAGTTTGAGAACCACTTTTTCTGAATTTATAATACTGTTATTATCTATTGTGGCTAATGAAATGTGACCTGTTTATAATTCCTTAGATAAATAATTTTTTTTAAATCTTCTTACTCCACTATTCTATGGGGTTATTAAAATTCACATGATCTTGTATGGCTGGTGAAAGAAGTCTGACATTGACAAGTAACCTTGGAATATTTTGTTTCCTGTTACTGTGAGCTTTTGGTTTGGTTTTTTAAATATAGGTTTAATTCATTTGGTTGTCTAGCTGAACTAGCTTAATTTGTACAAGGCTTCTTTCAGTGTCAATTGTAATATTATTTTATGTCATTTATTTTCTTGAATTGTCCGCTCTGGAGTGCCTTACGAGTGCATCTCAACTTTGTAAGTAAGTTGTGCTACTGTTTGGTTTCAGTGATTACAAAATGAAAGGTTGATTCCTTGTGTTTGGAATCTGAAGTGACAAAAATTATCATTCTCGTTCATCGTCAATGTCATCGATTCAACTATCATGTTACAAGAAGTGTTTGAAAGTCAAAATCCTTTCCTGATCTTAGCATTCGTTTCCTGATTTGGATGGAAATTCTATTTTTTAGTTGTGTTATATTGAATAGCATACTATACCTAATTGCTTTGTTTTGGATGAACAAATAATAAAGAAACAAGGAATCCCTCACTAGGTCTAAGTAGAATCTAATTAATGTTAAACTGTAGGTAGATTGTGCCACTATTTCTCAGAAAGTTGTGGAGTCAATTAATTTATTTTGTTTTGTTTTGTTTATTTATATTCATGTATCATTAAGTCTAATTAAATGTTTAACAATATAATTAGTAGATTTATTACTTGGAGGCCTTGTTCCCATGGTAATGATAATTCTTCTTCTTATTATTATTATTACATTTTTTTTTATGTTGTTGCTGTTATCTTGTTAATATCCGTTTGAATTGTTGTAATGGTTTGCTCGGTTTTTTTTTACTGATACAGATGTTTCCATGTATCAAATCAATTTCACTCTGGCTTTCAATGTCAATCCAGGTGTGCAAACTGCCACGGGGGATAACTCCATTATTATCTTGATTCACTATAGAAACTGGATCGTCTCCTTTAGATATATATTTTAAGAGAATATAGTCTTGAGTAGTTTCCCCTTACTTGTAAATTATGCATTGTATTGTCGTTTTGTAAGTCATCGGTATCTTGTTTATTAATTTAATTATTTTAAAGCGAACATGATTTTGTTGTTGTTGCATTTTGAGTCTTAAGTTTTAAAATACAGCAATGATTTTTCCTAGATACCGTATTTTAAGAGGCTACTAGATCTAGATTGATTACTTAAAAACTTAAATCCAAAATTTAAAAAAAAAGTTTATAAAAAATCTTTGTTAATTATCTTTTTCACGGTTTCTCATTGGGTTCTCTCACTCACATGAAAGCTTTGTGACAGGTATTATTAAAAAATAAACACATCACCTTTATCTACCTTTGTCTGTTTTCATTGTTTTTAACGTTAGTTAAAATGTTGAAACTGGGTGCATTGTTTTGCCCTCTTCTGTGAATTGGTGAAAAAAATGAGCCAAGAGATCATGCTTTCTTGCTTTAAATTTGAGCCGGTGTTAAATTGAAATGATTGATTAATCATCCCAGGCTAGTAGGAAGAAAATTCCTAATGATGACTGCTCGTGCGTAAAAATTATGACTCGCTGATGTTGAAAATGAATTAAAAAAATAAAAGAATGAATGCGAATGTGCTTTATGAGCGATTTATGCAATGCAAGATGTGACTGATTTAAATTTACGCTTCCATTTTCTTCATCACTGTTCAACAATGACTCATAATCTTAATCTTTTGTGGATGACAGAGACATTATTGACTGACACATTGTTATTGTTATGTTACCCATTTCATTTTGAGAAATATTGGCAATCTTTTTCCATTTTATGTTGGAAAATTCTTTACATTTTTACACACATTTGATTGCATTGATGAATGATTGAATTGAAGACAAAAACCAACAAAAACGATTTGAAAAGGGAAAGAATAAGTGGAAGAATAATGTCGTAACAAATATGTTGCCTGTAGGATCCATCCACCTTCCATTTTTTTTTTTAGTTTTGAATCATCCGGCATTAAACATTTTATTTATTATATCATGCTTTAAGGAACACTTTTTACAGTGTATCCTTAAAGATAATAATTCATAAAATAAAAAAAATAAAAAAAAATAATTTAATAAAATAGACGAAGAAAAATATTAAAATAATTTCCTCATTAATCATGATATTTTGATAAAGCTAATGTGAAGATTATTTTTATACAACATATTTTTGCACAATATTTGTGGAGCATTTTACCACTGTCTTTCCTTTTTCAAGCAACCAAGTAATCAAGACTTTTTTAACTTGATTCTAATATTAGTTAATATACTTGGTATAATTTGAATCTGTTGATGTTACTTTTAATGTCTTTTATTTCGTTCTCAATTATACTGTATTCATTATTATACATCATTATTAATAATGATAATGATGATTACAAAATTTTTTTGTCTGAGTTTGTTTCAATAAAAACAATCCATTGGACAAATGCTATTACAATAAAAATCTGGTTTGGGCATTTAATTTTTTTTTTTATCCTGTCTAAATGTTTTGTCCAGTGTGACTATATTGTGTTCTAGTGTCGTCATTGTCAGAACTTGTTCTTCTACTCCCATTTCAACTACAACTATGATCTGGGAACATAGCTCTTGCTAATGCTATCAAGTCGGAGGTTGTTGGCGCTACTGGTAGTTTAGATTCTACTACTTCTTTGTCTTTCCTTTCACTTACACTTTGTTTCAGCTTGCTGACCAACTAATACTACTAATAGATAGTGATTCCTATTTAATTCTCCATGAGATCGCATCCGTGGAACTTAATGGAAATTGGAAGTGAAAGGGGTAAATTTCAATTCATCAACAATCAAATTGACTGTGTGTACTAGTAAGAAGACAAAGTGTCACTCAGATTTATTTAGAGTTTAAAACTTGAAAGTCAAAGAATGTACATGACATATAAGGGAACGTATGTATATTTTAATCAATCAAGCATTCATGATTCATACACAGACCATACATATATGTACGATCTATGTATTACTGTAACACTCAAACATCGTTATACTCCCCCCTCACCCCAAGTTTTTCCGCCATTCTGGCTTACCGCCAGCTTTTCGTATTTGTATAAATCTGACACTACTGACAATGACGCTACAAAAAAAAAAGACGAAATACGATAACTGGTGTACATTGTATATTCTACCACCATCCACCATTAAACTAAACATTCTTTAATAATAACTATTGTAATGTGAAATTAAATACAAATACAACTCGTTATACTACCACCCCTTCCCCCAAAGTGATACAAGTAAGCGGGTAGAGCTATTAATTAGTACTAGTTAGAGGTAGAATCTAGTTTGACTTGGTTATATTAGCATATTAGTATTATTAGTATGTATTGTATCAACAATATCACAGAGTCAAACGCACACTACGCATACGCATTAAACAAACATGACTGCGCTAGCTATGTTGTGTCTTTTAGTACTCTTACTAGTCTTACCGTACACTTACACTACACTACACACTTACTGACGGTTGATGCATTTTTTTCGAGTAAAATCTACCACCACCACCCCACCCCGACCCGACGTCCAGGTAAGTGGATCAACACCTAGTCCCATCAAAAACGGCAGACGATAAAACGGCGGTCCCGTGTGCAGATCATAACATTATGGGTAGGCCTACAAGACAAGTTAAACTTAGTTAAAAATATTTCTTGGCTGTTTACAAGGCAGTTCGAGCATAAAAAAATATCCAGTCTTCTCAGTCTCACTAGTCTTTCCAGCCGCAGTCTCCCGTCTCAGTCTCGCTGGTGACACTAGTCTCCCCAGTACTAGTCTCCCGTCTCAGTCTCACTAGTCTTCCGTCTCAGTCTCACTAGTCTCCCGTCTAAGTCTCACTGGTCTCCCGTCTTAGTCTCATTTGTGACACTAGTCTCCCCAGTATCAGTCTCCCTAGTCGCAGTCTCACTAGTGACGCTAGTTTCCTCAGTATCAGTCTTACTATTGATACTGTCTCCCCAGTATCAGTCTCACTATTGACACTAGTCTCCCAGTCGCAGTCTCACTAGTGACACTAGTCTCCCAAGTATCAGTCTCACTAGTCTTAGTAGTCTCACCACTCTCAGTAGTGACACTAGTCTCCCCAGTATATGTCTCAATAGTCTCACCAGTCTCACTAATGTCCTCAGTCGCAATCTCCCCAGTCTCAGTCCTACTACTGTGTACTACTACTACTACTACTACTACTACTACTACTACTACTACTACTACTACTACTACTACTACTACTACTACTACTACTACTACACTAGTCTCCTCAGTCTCAGTGTCACTAGTCTTCCCAGTGTCAGTATCCCCAGTCTCGGTTGTCTCCACAATCGCAGTCTCACTAGTCTCTCCAGTATCAGTCTCAGTCTCTCCAGTATCTCTCACTAGTCTCTCCAGTCTCACTAGTCTCTCCAGTATCAGTCTCACTAGTCTCAGTCTCAATAGTCTCACTCCCCAGTATCTCACTAGTCTCTCCAGTATCAGTCTCAATAGTCTCTCCAGTATCAGTCTCACTAGTCTCTCCAGTATCAGTCTCACTAGTCTCTCCAGTATCAGTCTCACTAGTCGTCTCAGTCTCAATAGTCTCCCCAGTATCAGTCCCACTAGTCGTCTCAGTCTCAATAGTCTCCCCAGTATCAGTCTCACTAGTCTCCCCAGTATCATTCTTACTAGTCTCCTCAGTCTCACTAGTCAAGTCTCAGTAGTCTCCCAAGTTACAGTCTCACTAGTCTCCACAGTATCAGTTCACTAGTCTAGAAGTTTCCCCTGTCGCAGTCACACTGGTCTCATTAGTGTCCCCAGGCACATTAGTGTCCCCAGGCTCACTAATCTCCCCAGTCGCAGTCTCACTGCCTGTCGCAGTCTCACTAGTCTCCCCTGTCGAAGTCTCACTAGTCTCCCCAGTCGCAGTCTCCCCAAGCTCACTCTCAGTCTCACTAGTCTCAGTCCCACTACACTAGTCTCCCCTGTCTCGGTCCCACTACACTAGTCTCCCCAGTCTTACCCCCAGTCTCAGTCCCACTACACTAGTCTCCCCAGTCTTACCCCAGTCTCAGTCCCACTACACTAGTCTCCCCAGTCTTACCCCAGTCTCAGTCCCACTACACTAGTCTCCCCAGTCTTACCCCAGTCTCAGTCCCACTACACTAGTCTCCCCAGTCTTACCCCAGTCTCAGTCCCACTACACTAGTCTCCCCAGTCTCCGTCCCACTACACTAGTCTCCCCAGTCTCAATCCCACTACACTAATCTCCCCAGTCTCAGTCGCACTACACTACTCTCCCCAGTGTCAGTCTCAGTTCCACTACACTTGTACCCCCACTCCCAGTCTCAGTCCCACTACACTAGTCTCCCCAGTATCAGTCACACTACATTAGTCTCCCGAGTCTCATTCCCACTACACTGGTCTCCCCAGTCTCAGTCCCACTACACTTGTACCCCCACTTGCAGTCTTCCCAGTCTCAGTCCCATTACACTAGTCTCCCCAGTCTCAGTCCAACTACGCTATTCTCCCCTGGCTCATTCCCACTACACTAGTCTCTCCAGTCTCAGTCTCCACAGTCTCAGTCCCGGTACACTAGTATCCCCAGTCACAGTCCCGCTACACTGGTCTCCCCAGTCTCAGTCCCACTACACTTGTACCCCCACTCAGTCTCCCCAGTCTCAGTCCCACTACACTAATCTCCCTAGTCTCAGTCCCACTACACTAGTCTCCCCAGTCTCAGCCTCAGTCCCACTACACTAGTCTTCCCAGTCTCAGTCCCACTACACTAGTCTTCCCAGTCTCAGTCCCACTACATTAGTCTTCCCAGCCTCAGTCCCACTACACTAGTCTTCCCAGTCTCAGTCCCACTACACTAGTCTTCCCAGTCTCAGTCCCACTACACTAGTCTTCCCAGTCTCAGTCCCACTACACTAGTCTTCCCAGTCTCAGTCCCACTACACTAGTCTTCCCAGTCTCAGTCCCACTACACTAGTCTTCCCAGCCTCAGTCCCACTACACTAGTCTTCCCAGTCTCAGTCCCACTACACTGGTCTCCCCAGTGTCAGTCCCATTCCACTAGACTCCCAAGTCTCAACTCACTACACTAGTTTCCCCAGTCTGAGTCTCACTACACTAGTATCCCCAGTCTCAACCCACTACATTAGTATCCCCAGTCTCAACCCACTACACTAGTATCCCCAGTCTCCGTCCCACTACACTAGTATCCCCAGTCTCAGTGCTACTACACTAGTGTCATTAGTATCCCCGGTATCAGTCCCACTACACTAGTCTCCACAGTCTCAGTCTCACTACACTAGTATCCCCAGTCTCAGACCCGCTACACTAGTATTCCAAGTCTCAGTCCCACTACACTAGTATCCCCAGTCTCAATCCCACTACACTAGTCCCCCCAGTCTCAGTCCCACCACACTAGTATCCCCAGTCTCAGTCCAACTACACTAGTATTGCCAGTCTCAGTCCCACTACACTAGTCTCCCCAGCCTCAGACCCACTACACTAGTCTCCCCAGCCTCAGACCAACTACACTAGTCTTGCCAGTCTCAGTCCCACTACACTAGTCTCCCCAGTCTCAGTCCCACTACACCAGTCTCCCCAGTCTCAGTCCCACTACACTAGTCTTGCCAGTCTCAGTCCCACTACACCAGTCTCCCCAGTCTCAGTCCCACTACACTAGTCTCCCCAGTCTCAGTCCCACTACACCAGTCTCCCCAGTCTCAGTCCCACTACACTAGTCTTGCCAGTCTCAGTCCCACTACACCAGTCTCCCCAGTCTCAGTCCCACTACACTAGTCTCCCCAGTCTCAGTCCCACTACACTAGTCTTGTCAGTCTCAGTCCCACACACAGTCTTGTCAGTCTCCCCAGTCTCCCAGTCCCACTACACTAGTCTTGCCAGTCTCAGTCCCACTACACCAGTCTCCCCAGTCTCAGTCCCACTACACTAGTATCTCCAGTGTCAGTCTCACTACAGTAGTATTCATATTCGCAGTCTCCACAGTCTCCGTCCCGGTTCACTAGTCTCTACAGTCTGAATTCCACTAGACTAGTCTCCCCAGTCTCAGTTCCACTACACTAGTCTCACCAGTCTCAGTTCCATTACACTGGTCTCCCCAGTCTCAGTCCCACTACAGTAGTCTCCCCAGTTGCAGTCTTCACAGTCTCAGTACTCTCAGTCCCGTTACATTAGTCTCCCCAGTCTCAGTCCCACTACACTAGTCTCCCCAGTCTCAATCCACTATACTAGTCTCCCCAGTCTCAACCCACTACACTAGTTTTCCCAGTCTCAACCCCCTACACTAGTCTCCCCAGTCTCAACCCACTACACTAGTCTCCCCAGTTTCAACCCACTACAGTAGTCTCCCCACTCTCAGTCTCACTACACTAGTCTCCCCAGTCTCAGTCCCACTACACTAGACTCCCCTGTCTCAACACACTACACTAGTCTCCCCAGTCTCAACCCACTACACTACTCTCCCCTGTCTCAGTCTCTTCAGTCTCAACCCACTACACTAGTCTCCCCAGTCTCAGTCCCACTACACTAGTCTCCCCAGTCTCACAGTCTCAGTCCCACTACACTAGTCTCCCCAGTCTCAGTCCCACTACACTAGTCTCCCCTGTCTCAGTCTCTTCAGTCTCAACCCACTACACTAGTCTTCCCAGTCTCATTCCCACTACACTAGTCTCCCCAGTCTCACAGTCTCAGTCCCACTACACTAGTCTCCCCCAGTCTCAGTCCCACTACACTAGTCTCCCCAGTCTCAGTCCCACTACACTAGTCTCCCCAGTCTCAGTCCCACTACACTAGTCTCCCCAGTCTCAGTCCCACTACACTAGTCTCCCCAGTCTCAACCCACTACACTAGTCTCCCCAGTCTCAGTCCCACTACACTAGTCTCCCCAGTCTCAGTCCCAGTACACTAGTCTCCCCAGTCTCAACCCACTACACTAGTCTCTCCAGTCTCAGTCCCACTACACTAGTCTCCCCCAGTCTCAACCCACTACACTAGTCTCCCCAGTCTCAGTCCCACTACATTAGTCTCCCCAGTCTCAACCCACTACACTGGTCTCCCCAGTCTCAGTTCCACTACACTATTCTCCCCAGTCTCAACCCACTACACTAGTCTCCCCAGTCTCAGTCCCACTACACTAGTCTCCCCAGTCTCAGTCCCACTACACTAGTCTCCCCAGTCTCAACCCACTACACTAGTCTCCCCAGTCTCAGTCCCACTACACTAGTATCCCCAGTCTCAGTCCCACTACACTAGTCTCCCCAGTCTCAGTCCCACTACACTAGTCTCCCCAGTCTCAACCCACTACACTAGTCTCCCCAGTCTCAACCCACTATATTATTCTCCCCAGTCTCAACCCACTACACTAGTCTCCCCAGTCTCAACCCATTACACTAGTCTTACCAGTCTCAGTCTCCCCAGTCTCAACCCACTAAACTAGTCTCCCCAGTCTCAACCCACTACACTAGTCTCCCCAGTCTCAGTCCCAGTACACTAGTCTCCCCCAGTCTCAGTCCCACTACACTGGTCTCCCCAGTCTCAACCCACTACACTAGTCTCCCCAGTCTCATCCCACTACAATAGTCTCCCCCAGCCTCAACCCCCACTACACTAGTCTCCCCAGTCTCAGTCTCCCCAGTCTCAACCTCATTACACTAGTCTCCCCAGTCTCAACCCACTACACTAGTCTCCCTAGTCTCAGTCCCATTACACTAGTCTCCCCAGTCTCAGTCCCACTACACTAGTCTCTCCAGTCTCAGTCCCAGTACACTAGTCTCCCCAGTCTCAACCCACTACACTAGTCTCCCCAGTCTCAGTCCCACTACACTAGTCTCCCCAGTCTCAACCCACTACACTAGTCTCCCCAGTCTCAGTTCCACTACACTAGTCTCCCCAGTCTCAACCCACTACACTAGTCTCCCCAGTCTCAGTTCCACTACACTATTCTCCCCAGTCTCAGTCCCACTACACTAGTCTCCCCAGTCTCAGTCCACTACACTAGTCTCCCCAGTCTCAGTCCCACTACACTAGTCTCCCCAGTCTCAGTCCCACTACACTAGTCTCCCCCAGTCTCAGTCCCACTCACACTACCCACTAGTCCCCAGTCTCAACCCACTACACTAGTCTCCCCAGTCTCAGTCCCACTACACTAGTCTCCCCAGTCTCAACCCACTACACTAGTCTCCCCAGTCTCAACCCACTATATTATTCTCCCCAGTCTCAACCCACTACACTAGTCTCCCCAGTCTCAACCCATTACACTAGTCTTACCCAGTTTCAGTCTCCCCAGTCCCAACCCACCACTACACTAGTCTCCCCAGTCTCAACCCACTACACTAGTCTCCCCAGTCTCAGTCCCACTACACTAGTCTCCCCAGTCTCATCCCACTACACTGGTCTCCCCAGTCTCAACCCACTACACTAGTCTCCCCAGTCTCAGTCCCACTACACTAGTCTCCCCAGTCTCATCCCACTACACTAGTCTCCCCAGTCTCATCCCACTACACTAGTCTCCCCAGTCTCAACCCACTACACTAGTCTCCCCAGTCTCAGTCCACTCCCCAGTCTCCCCTGTCTCACCCACTCAAACCACTACACTAGTCTCCCCAGTCTCAACCCACTACACTAGTCTCCCCAGTCTCAACCCACTACACTAGTCTCCCCAGTCTCAACCCACTACACTAGTCTCCCCAGTCTCAACCCACTACACTAGTCTCCCCAGTCTCAGTCCCACTACACTGGTCTCTCCAGTCTCAGTCCCACTACACTAGTCTCCTCTGTCTCAGTCTCCCCAATCTCAACCCACTACACTAGTCTTGCCAGTCTCAGTCCCACTACACTAGTCTTGCCAGTCTCAGTCCCACTACACTAGTCTCCCTGTCTCAGTCTCCCCAGTCTCAACCCACTACACTAGTCTCCCCAGTCTCAGTCCCACTACACTAGTCTCCCCAGTCTCAGTCCCACTACACTAGTCTCCCCAGTCTCAATCCCACTACACTAGTCTCCCCAATCTCAGTCCCACTACACTATTCTCCCCAGTCTCAACCCACTACACTAGTCTCCCCAGTCTCAGTCCCACTACACTAGTGTCCCCAGTCTCAGTCCCACTACACTAGTCTCCCTAGTCTCAGTCCCACTACACTAGTCTCCCTGTCTAAGTCTCCCGAGTCTCAACCCACTACACTAGTCTCCCCAGTCTCAACCCACTACACTAGTCTCCCAAGTCTCAACCCACTACACTAGTCTCCCCAGTCTTAACCCACTACACTGGTCTCTCCAGTCTCAGTCCCACTACACTAGTCTCCCCTGTCTCAGTCTCCCCAGTCTCAACCCACTACACTAGTCTCCCCAGTCCCAGTCCCACTACACTAGTCTCCCAGTCTCAGTCCCACTACACTAGTCTCCCCAGTCTCACTCCCACTACACTGGTCTCTCCAGTCTCACTCCCACTACACTAGTCTCCTCTGTCTCAGTCTCCCCAGTCTCAACCCACTACACTAGTCTCCCCAGTCTCAGTCCCACTACACTCTCAGTCCCACTCACTAGTCTCCCCAGTCTCAGTCCCACTACACTAGTCTCACAGTCTGAGTCCCACTACACTAGTCTCCCCAGTCTCAGTCTCACCCACTACACTAGTCTCCCCAGTCTCAGTCCCACACACTAGTCTCCCCAGTCTCAGTCCCACTACACTAGTCTCCCCAGTCTCACACTACACTAGTCTCAGTCTCACTACACTAGTCTCCCCAGTCTCAGTCCCACTACACTAGTCTCCCCAGTCTCAGTCCCACTACACTAGTCTCCCCAGTCTCAGTCCCACTACACTAGTCTCCCCAGTCTCAGTCCCACTACACTAGTCTCCCCAGTCTCAGTCCCACTACACTAGTCTCCCCAGTCTCAGTCCCACCACACTAGTCTCCCCAGTCTCAGTCCCACTACACTAGTCTCCCAGTCTCAGTCCCACTACACTAGTCTCCCCAGTCTCAGTCCCACTACACTAGTCTCCCCAGTCTCAGTCCCACTACACTAGTCTCCCCAGTCTCAACCCACTACACTAGTCTCCCAAGTCTCAACCCACTACACTATTCTCCCCAGTCTCAACCCACTACACTAGTCTCCCCAGTCTCAACCCACTACACTAGTCTCCCCAGTCTCATCCCACTACACTAGTCTCCCCAGTCTCAACCCACTACAGTAGTCTCCCCAGTCTCAACCCACTACACTAGTCTCCCTCCCCAGTCTCAGTCCCACTACAGTAGTCTCCCCAGTCTCTATCCCACTACACTAGTCTCCCCAGTCTCTATCCCACTACAGTAGTCTCCCCAGTCTCTATCCCACTACAGTAGTCTCCAGTCTCTATCCCACTACAGTAGTCTCCCAGTCTCAGTCTCACTACACTAGTCTCCCCAGTCTCAGTCCCACTACAGTAGTCTCACTAATATCCAGTCTCAGTCCCACTACACTAATCTCCCAGTCTCAGTCCCACTACAATAGTCTACCCAGTCTCTATCCCACTACACTAGTCTCCCCAGTCTCAGTCCCACTACACTCCTACCCAGTCTCAGTCCCACTACACTAGTCTCCCCAGTCTCAGTCCCACTACACTAGTCTACCCAGTCTCAGTCCCACTACACTTAAGTCTCCCCACTAACTATCTACCAGTCTCAGTCCCACTACACTAGTCTCTCCCAGTCTCAGTCCCACTACACTAGTCTACCCAGTCTCAGTCCCACTACTAATCTACCCAGTCTCAGTCCCACTACACTAGTCCTCCAGTCTCAGTCCCACTACACTAGTCCTCCCAGTCTCAGTCCCACTACACTAGTCCTCCCAGTCTCAGTCCCACTACACTAGTCCTCCCAGTCTCAGTCCTCACTCACTCACTAGTCCTCCCAGTCTCAGTCCCACTACACTAGTCCTCCCAGTCTCAGTCTCACTACACTAGTCCTCCCAGTCTCAGTCCCACTACACTAGTCCTCCCAGTCTCAGTCCCACTACACTAGTCCTCCCAGTCTCAGTCCCACTACACTAGTCCTCCCAGTCTCAGTCCCACTACACTAGTCTAGCCAGTCTCAGTCCCACTACACTAGTCCTCCCAGTCTCAGTCCCACTACACTAGTCCTCCCAGTCTCAGTCCCACTCCCAGTCTCAGTCCCACTACACTAGTCCTCCCAGTCTCAGTCCCACTACACTAGTCCTCCCAGTCTCAGTCCCACTACACTAGTCCTCCCAGTCTCAGTTCCACTACACTAGTCCTCCCAGTCTCAGTCCCACTACACTAGTCCTCCCAGTCTCAGTCCCACTACACTACTCTCCTCAGTCTCAGTCCCACTACATTAGTCTTCCTCTTTGGCGATAGTTCTTTTATTCACATAATCTATCCTATCCTCTGGTCTCTTTGTTTGCAAGTATTTCTTCCAGGCATCCTTCTTTTCTTTGATCTTAGTTTTGACATTCTCATTCCACCATGCTGTTCCTTTCCCATCTCCTTTAATTTGTTTGCTACCACAGACCTCTTCAATACAACTGAGAACTGTTTTCTTTATACAATTGCCACTTTTCTTCTATTGTGCTATCATTCAGATCCATCTGCCTTTCACTGATGAATCTTTTTATCCTGGATTGGTTTATCTCTTTTACTATTGGTTTATTTTCCTTCTATTTTGAGTTTAATAGCTTTGTTCTCTTTCCTTTTCTGTTTTTTTCTAGTAGCTTTTCATGCCTTTTATGTAATAGTAGACCTACTCCGGCTCTAACTCTATCTTTGACTACTCCTGAGAAGATTAGAATATGCTTTGGTTCTACATTTCCTATTCCTTGTCCTTTTTCTTTGTTTCTGTAATAGCCAAAATGTCTACTTTGAATTTTTCCATTTCTTTAACTTATTCTAACTCTTTTCCATTTATTGCCCTCATTCCATGTTCCAAAAAATCACAGTCCGTATTCGTTTCCATTTTCGTTGTTGAAAGGTCAAGCCGGTTATATTATATTTATGTCTCTGCATCAGTTAGGTTTCGGATAAGCAGGGGATTAGCCCACTGTACCCTAGGTAGATTGTGGGGCTGCCACCTTGAGGCACCCTACCAGGCCTTATTATTTTCTGTCAGGGTTAACTCCCTTAGCCTTTGATCATTCAAGACCAGCCTACAAGGCAGCAGGTTGTTATTTTCTGTCACGGTTAACTCCCTTAGCCTTTGGTCAGTCAAGACCGATCTGCCAGGCACCAGGGTTTTTTTCTTCAGGGTTAACTCCCTTAGCCATTGGTCAACCAAGACCGACCTGCAAGGCAACAGGAGACTCGTGGAGGGCGGGATCATCTACTCCCCGTTCAGGTGCTTACCTGTCCACTGCCCGGGTCTTTGTTCCTATGGGGCTTTAATTATGTTATTTCATGTCTAAACAATATGTGCAGTCACAAGTCAAAAAGGATAAACGACGATAAATAAAATAAGAAGTGTGTCAACTCCACCGTGAAATTATTAAAAGACAAATGAAAAACTAGAAACGTCACCTGTTTGTTATGTCTCCTTTGGTGGCGTTGTCGCTTCTTTGCCTTTGAGGGCGGTTGGCGGGTGCTACTGATAGGTCTTGCTTTTTTCCTTTCCTTCTTTTTTCACTTATCTTTCATCTTGCTGTTTCCTTGTTAATTCACCATGAGATCGCCGCAATGGTGGGCTGGGTATATTTCAAAGAAAACAAAAATCTATGCCTTTTCTACTATGCCTTCACTGTTTACAGTCGAATGTGTTCAGTTTGTTACATTTTTGATAAATGATATTAATATTAATAAATAATTCCAGTTCTTCCCTCTGCCAGTGCCAGGTTGCGCCCACTCGACCCATACCTACCTCAACATGCATTTTCATGTTGACCTTATTATTATTATTATTATTATTATTATTATTATTATTATTATTATTATTATTATTATTATTATTATTATTATTATTATTATTATTATTATTATTATTATTATTATTATTATTATTATTATTATTATTATTATTATTATTATTATTATTATTATTATTATTATTATTATTATTATTATTATTATTATTATTATTATTATTATTATTATTTTTTATTTTTTTATTTTTTATTTATTATTATTATTATTATTATTATTATTATTATTATTATTATTATTATTATTATTATTATTATTATTATTATTATTATTATTATTATTATTATTATTATTATTATTATTATTATTATTATTATTATTATTATTATTATTTATTATTATAATTATTATTATTATTATTATTATTATTATTTTTTATTTTTTATTTATTATTATTATTATTATTATTATTATTATTATTATTATTATTATTTTTATTATTATTATTATTATTATTATTATTATTATTATTATTATTATTATTATTATTATTATTATTATTATTATTATAATTATTATTATTATTATTATTATTATTATTATTATTATTATTATTATTATTATTATTATTATTATTATTATATATTAATAATATTAAACATAATATTATAATCTATTTAATCATCGCTACCCATGTCTCTTGTGCCTTGTGCTTTTTTAAATTTTACAACGTCATGTGAATGGTGGGCGGTTGACGTGAGCTGCTGCTGGTAGCAGTAGGTTTTACTTCTTTCCTTTTTTACTCTTTTACTTTTACTTGTCTTTTATCTTGCTGTTTCCTCTTAATTCACCCTGAGATCACCACAATAGTGGACGGTAAAATAAATTTCAATTAAAACAAACAAACAATCATGTGAATGTGAATATCGTAACTGTCAGCGTCAGAGAAAATAGCCAGAGCGTGATCTCGGCTTAATGCATGTTAGTTTGAGTTTTGTTGTTGTTGTTGTTGTTGTTGTTGTTGGGAAGAGGGTGTATCTTGTAGAACTATACTCACTCACATTCACAGGGGGACTCGGTAGTTTAGAGGCAAGATGTCGGCCTCTCAACCAAAATGTAGTAGATTCGCGCCCTGCCAACGGTTGAAATATGTTCTCGAGTTTTTTTCGAGCAAAATCTACCCCCTCATGGTCCAGGTAGGTGGATCGACACCTAGTTCCATCGGAGACGGATGATAAAAAGGAGGTCCCGTGTGCAGATCACAGCACTATATGTGCACGTTAAACATCTCAAAGATCCCTTGGCTATTTACTGGGTAATCCGGGAAAAATATTTTTTAAAATCTTTCCAAAAACCCCGAGATCACCTTAGTTGTGGATATCGGTCAATCAAATCAAATCAAACTCACATTCACATTCCCATTCACATTCACATTTCACATTTCACATTTCACATTTCATATTCACATTCACATTCACATTCACATTCACATTCACATTCACATTTCACTTTCACATTCACATTCACGTTTCACGTTTCATGTTTCCCATTCAGTCACATTCACATTCCATTCCACACTGTGCAGTTTTACAGAAGAATAAACCAAGCAAGTAGGGCGAGTGACTCACTAAATGTTGGAGTCTCCTCCTTCCCCTCTTGCTCTTGTTATTATGTTATTGTTATTATGTTATTGTTATTACGTTATTGTTATTGTTATTGTTATTGTTATTGTTATTGTTATTGTTATTGTTATTGTTATTGTTATTGTTATTCTTGGTTCTTGTGCGGGTGCTGGTGGGTTTTACTTATTTCACTTAATCTTTCTTCTTGCTGTTTCCTCTTATTAATATTAAAAGACTTAATTCAGCCTGAGGTCACCGCAATGGTGTACCAGGTAAGTTTCAATGAAATGAAACAAATAAAAAAAAATCGAGAAAATGTTTCAACCTGCAGGGCTTGAACCTGGACTCCTTCGTCGAGGAGAGATCGACACCTTGCTTCTGGACCACTATGTCCCTACCATTAGTGCCACTTCATCAGTTTTAAGTACTTTACTGTTTTTGATTTTAAATAATGCAAAGAGATGTACTGAGCTTGCAGCGTAGTAAGAGTAGCAGTAAACTTTAAGATAAAGTACGATATCAGGCCTAGCCTGTTGTTTGTTTGTTTTTTTTTTAACATTCTCATTGCGGAAAATTGACAATGGCATTAAGAATAACAGCCTATAATATAGATTACATCATGTCATGCGTTGACATTGTGTGCTGAAGATTCAAGGCTGTGTAAGTGTAAGTGTAAGTGTGAGTGTAAGTGTAAGTGTAAGTGTAAGTGTAAGTGTAAGTGTAAGTGTAAGTGTAAGTGATGGACTGGCCGACCACGGCTTGTTGTCACACCTGTAGTACGTAAAGTCGTGAAAACTGAAAACACAGGAGATGTGTCGGCATGTATAAGTATATCTTCTTCTTCGCCTTTCGGCTTTTCCCGTTAGGGGTCACCACAACAAATCATCTTTATCCATCTTGTCCTATCCTGTCCGTCCCCATCTCTTGCACCAACTATCTTCATGTCTTCCTGCACCATATCCATATATACCTTCGCCTTTGGTCTTCCCCTTTTCCTCCTGCCCATCCACAATATCGTTTGTCCAACATATTCCATATTATATCTGTTCTCTTTATATGTCCGTACCACCTCAGTCTGCCTTCCCTAACTTTGCTTCCTAGCCTACCGTACCGTACCGTACTTTACTATAGTACAGAGGCGTGGCGTATCCACTATTGTAGGCAAAATATGACAATAAGTGACAACTCCACTAATAAAGACAGAACTAACACGTGACGTTTCGGGTATAAGCCTTCGTCAGACAACAAACGAGAAATATCTAAAATCTAGATCAAGTTACCTCAGGCATCACACAGTGTGATGACAGAAGAAAAACAGAAAGGAGGAAGAAAGAAAGAAAAAAGACAGTGAGGATAAGAAACGTAGTAGAGGGGGTGTGAAGAATGAGCGAGAATGGAAGGTTCAGATCTAGAATGAAATCAAAATATGAAAATAAGTAAGTAATAAAAGGTGAGAAGGGGATAGAGAGGAGGAGAAATATATATATATATATATATATATATATATATATATATATATATATATATATATATATATATATATATATATATATATATATATATATATATATATATATATATATAGAGAGAGAGAGAGAGAGAGAGAGAGAGAGAGAGAGAGAGAGAGAGAGAGAGAGAGAGAGAGAGAGAGAGAGAGAGAGAGAGAGAGAAGAGAGAAGAGAGAGAGAAAGAAAGGAAGAAAAAAACAGGGAAGAAAGAAAGGGAGAAAGAGAGGTGTGAGTATGGGAAACAAGAGCGAAAAAAGAGGACAACTATAAGACTACATTTTTATCTTACTGGGTCTAGAAAGAAGAAATGATAGAGAAAGAATGAAAAGTATCAATTAAGGTAAAAATTTACACTGAAGGTGCGAAATGTATAAAAATTACAAATTTATCGAGGCAATAAGGGAACATAGTAAACAATTTATCTGAAATTTAAACAAATGCCAGTTAGCACTAGGTGATGCTTTCTAAGTTATAGAAGTCTTAAGAATTTTCTCCTTGGTGATAAAATAGGGTGTATTCCGTAATTCCACTATTCTAGGTGGTGCTCCGATAATGCCATAATATCATACTTTCACACAACTTATATAAATAATAAAATATAATGTAGTAGCCTACATGTACACTATAATAACATTACACTACAGTGTACTTTTTTACGTTAATGTTTGGAGACAAATTCTGCTCGACGATTCTCTCCCCCCCCCCCCCCACAAACTTTTGAGCAGAGAGAGAGAGAGAGAGAGAGAGAGAGAGAGAGAGAGAGAGAGAGAGAGAGAGAGAGAGAGAGAGAGAGAGAGAGAGAGAGAGAGAGAGAGAGAGAGAGAGAGAGAGAGAGAGAGAGAGAGAGAGAGAGAGAGAGAGAGAGAGAGACAGACAGACAGACAGACAGACAGACAGACAGACAGACAGACAGACAGACAGACAGACAACGACAGAGAAACAGACAGAGGCAGGGACACAGAGAGACGGAGGGAGCGAACGCGCAACACACATCTGTGTGCATCAGCATCACAGCACGTAGAGCTGAGTCTAGATGGTTATGATCTCGATTAAAATAAAATTCGTCCGTCAGCGGGCGCTCATGCGCCACCTCAGATCGAAGATGGAACAAGATTGGTGCCTGGCTCCAAAATTATTATTTTTTGTACATGCAAAGAAGAGAATACCACGACCTATGACCCTGTTCCGATAATATTTTTGTAAAGTTAACTAAGATGTCTTGGTTCCTATTGCGAAAGGCACCACAGAAAGTGAGAGGTAGGGAAAAATACCACAGGCTGAGCGTGATGTCACCAGCGGCGAATAGTAATAGTGAAAAGCCCTGCAGAAAAGTGTAGTGTGAAACTAGTGTGTGTGTGTGTGTGTGTGTGTGTGTGTATACATATGTGTGTGTGTGTATAGGGTAAAGCAAGTCTATGTGATGGGTGCATTGTATGTTTAGTACCTTCTTGGTGTATTGCAATATTTTACAGGTGGTTCCTGGTACCAAAAAAACCCAAGCAGAGCACGGCCCTATAGCTATAGTATAATATGTATGATATAAACAAATATGATATATATATATATATATATATATATATATATATATATATATATATATATATATATATATATATATATATATGCGTTATAATTATATTATAACACAGCATACTCACATTCAATATAATTACGAGTTCGCCATGAAATTGAGTAAAACACAACTCTACAACAATCTTCATCAAACTCAATACTGTTTCATTTTACATTATTAATTGATAATACAGCAATCGTCTTCTTTATATTGACCGCCTTCCCTCCCCCCACCCCGACCCCATAAGTTTCATAAAACATTATCCTGTCCACCATCTGCGGTGATTTCATAACGGAATAACAGGAAACAGCAAGTAGATGAAATATAGGTGGGGGGGGGTGGGGTGGGGGGGAGTGAAGAAAGAAAGGAAAGAGGTAGAACCAATTGGCAGCATCCCAGCAACCATCCACTACAGAGTTTTGATCAAAATATCACCATGGAGCATTGTCAGAGTCAGAGTTAGCCTTCACAATCAATAAAAGCATCGGAAGGCTACAATCCCCATGCCTCATCATGTCAATGCCATGCCCTACAACGAAACAGTAGCGGGTATGTGTATTTACTTTTGTAGACGACGCGGGGAATGGGGGTGGGTGGTGGTGTAGTGAAGTGGGAAGGGGGAGGGGAGGGATGGAAGGGACAGAAATTAGATTGAGGTGAAGAGCAGAGCAGACCTCAATCAAGGGTCGTAACGTTGTAGCGAAATTATCGCAGCGTTGTGTATGAGTTTGTAATCATGACGACACTGGTAGATAGTGATTCAAATCAAATCAAATCAAATAGCTGACCAAGGTAGATCTATGTCTTTTCACAAAGTTGCACCGTGCTCTCAGGAAAGACACTTCACTCTTCTTTCATCTCTTGACTCCGGTGTGAATATTTACCCAATTATAGCTATATTATAGTTAGTTATAGAGAGAACTATCTTGTTAGATTGTTGTTAGTTCGAAGTGCCTACTACGCTGTTGTAGTTTATGCAATCCAGGGAGTTGAGAAGGACGTTGGTTACTTGACTACTTTGAATGAACGCACATGCTAGGATTGGGGTGGGGGTGGGGTAGGGGTGGGGTGGATAAAAGATGTACAATCGGTAAGCCTGCACTTAAGCGGGTGTGGACTACACTATAAACCCACGCCTATATACTTTATCTTCATCTTTAAACCTCTCGTCACTGCGTACTTATTCGTCTGTCTTGAATAGTAACTTAATCTACGTGGCATGCTATTTTCTATATTTTCACCTTTAATTCAAACCTCCCTCACACAATCAAAATTTAAATTTGTTAAGGGAGGATTGACGAGTGATAGTGATATGTAGAAATCTAGATTTTGATCTGAGGATTTGGGGGATGGGTGGGTGGATGGAGAAGAGGGGAATGGGAATCTAAACATCTACATACTTTATCATTGCAGGGTGCTTTTGAGAAATCCCAAGGCAAAAACAACAAAAACAAGCCAATGACACTCCATTGAAAAGAACTCCCACCACCAAAACGTCATATCACCCCCCCCTTTTTCCCTCCTCCACCAACAAAACAAAAGAAAACAGTAACTAAAGGAAGGCATTGTATTTCATTTCATTCTTCTTACTCACATTTACAGCTAAAAAATGTTATTTCGGGGTTTTCGGTAGGTATTTTTTTTTTTTTTACAATTTTGGTCGGACTGCCCTGATAAACAAGCATGGGATCTTTAACATGCACGTGATTCTTTGACCTACACATGGGGCCTTCTTTTTAATTTGACCATCCTTCTCCAATGGCTGTAGGTGTATCCATACACCGACCTTGACCAGGTGGGTGGGTAGTCTTCCTTTTACACGGAAAACTCGAGAAAAACTTTCTCAAACTATCGGTGCATGTACCCACCACGACCTTCTGGTTGAGAGGCAGAGACACCTTACCTCTGAACCATCGTGTCTCCTGTTAATGGAATGGAAGAGATAGAGAACTAATATATAGATTTAAACTACCCGGTACAGCCTGTAGGTGGGCGGTTGGCTATCCTTTTATCTTGCTGTTTCCTATTAGTTCACCCTGCGATAACCGCAAATGGTGGACGAGTTAAATTCAATTAAACAAACAAGCAAGCAAAAAAAAAAAAACGGTAGGCCTATCAATATCATTAATATCAAGAATGACTCTCATTCACCCGCAGAGTGGCTGCTGGGGGCGTTTTGGCGGCTACTCTTATCGCATTCAGTAGCCTATTATTGACAATGTCACTAAATAATTTGATGACAATCAATAGAAGAAGTACAATGTATCATGGCATATTTGTTTTTACAGAAAGCGCATAATTTTGTGCTTTCTATTTTATCGGAATTTACTCCACCACCACACTATGCGGTGGTCTCAGTCTCAGTGTGAATTAAGAAGAAATGTCAAAATTAATGAAAGATAAGTGAAAGAATAACAGGAAATAACCAGAAATAGAACGTACCAATAGCGCCCACCACGTTTTATACTAATGCATTCAAATCAACTTCAAGTGTGATTGATGGTTTCGATTGAATGGAACACATTAAAGGCCCCACACGTGAGACCAGCAGGCAGAGTGCATTTATTTGATTTTATATTATCCACATCCACCATAAAGATGATCTCGTGGGTTTTGATAGGATATTTTAATTTAGCCCAGACTGTCTTTTAAACAGCCAATGGATCTTTAACGTACACGCCGTGTTGCAATCTGCACACGGGTCCTCCTTTTATCGTTCATCTCCGATGGGATTAGATGTCGATCCGCCTACCTGGACCAGGAAGATAGGTTTTACCTGAAAAGAACTCGATAAAACTGTTCAACCTGACAAGGCTTGAACTCGTGATGTTTTGTTTGAAACGCCAACATCTTACCTCTGGACTACCGAGTCCCCCTTGACAGAGTGAATTTAGAATGAAAAGCAAAGTGACACTAGTGTGATATACATACGAAGTAAAACAAAGTTCATTCAAGGCCATTACCGCCGATAGAGCCGCAGTTTATACCGGTTTCTATAGCGTGAAGCGGAACAGGTGATAATTAATAACCACCTCCTAGACAGGACGCTAGTCTGCCGCATGTTTTTACTCCTAAGCTAGTGCTTGTATCCATTTTCACCTGGGTCGAGTGAGGAAACTGTGTGTTAAGTGCCTTTCCCAAGGGAACACAACGTCGGGCCTAGCTTTGAACTCGAGATCTCATTATGCACAGTCCGGCAACCTAACCACTCGGCCACCGACACCACAGTGACATACCTATATATATTATACTAGACGTTAACAAAAAAGACAGTAAAATGAAAGATTTGAAACAAGTAGTACCTACAACCATAGCACCCACCAACTGCTTACCACTCGCACATAAGATAATTAAAATCAATGTTAAAGTCGCAGCGACGCAGATATGAGATAATGAGATTTGATTTATTTGCTTGATTGAAACGTATCTCATCCACTGTATGTGTTGATCTCAGTGTGAATGAAGAGGAAACAACAAGATGAAAGAGAAGTGAAAGAATGGATGGAAAGAAATAGAACCTACACAACAGGGCCCACTGACCGCCCACAAAATAAAACGAGAAAGGACGGAAACAACATAGGACAACGAGCAAAACAACACAACAAAAAACCCCAAAACGCTGCATGTAGTAAGTCTAAGCTTATTTGTAAGTTAACGCTGTCAAGACAGCCCGACAGACAAACACAATTAAACAAAAGAGCTAACAGCCTCATGTCCTTAGAAATGAAATGAAAGTTGATGTGTTAATCTCAAAAGGTGTGGCAGGTAAGCTCAACAAGACCGTGCCAATGCCATACGACATCTACAGCATGCCCGACCTGCTTGCTAACTGAATCTAGTGATGGCTTCGTGTGTCAATTCATTCTTGAGACTCAACACTCAACAACACACCCGTCACGTCAGCTTCGGACAGGCTGAGAATGGAAAGGAGTGAGGAAAGACGGTGAAAAGGAAGAGGAGGGATAAGTCAGCCTGAACTCAGCAATCGATTGTGTCTCACACTATGGAATCTTTGTGACTCATGAACCCTAATTGCATGCACTCTTTATCTTGACGACTTTCTCTTAATTTAAAGCAATGTTTATTCAGACATGACAAGAAAGCAAAATAAGGACAAAAAGCAAGCATTATCGTTTTCAGTCAAGAGAGGTTGACAGAGGGCACGTGATCATAATAAAATTGAGTCCCACTCCTACACACACACACACTCACACACAAAACCACACACTCGTGTTAACACAACAACTGATGTGAATGAAGATCGTCCTGTGTTCCAATTCTACGACACTTCCTCACAACCAATAGCTGTTCGTGCTACACAGGGGTTTTCCAATACGGACCAATCAGCATGAAGTATTTATACCTGCTTCGCTGCCAGTAAACGGGCAAGAACCGCGTACAATTTCTGAACTTTGAGACATTGATATCTTTAACTTTGAAGACTTAAGAATAAATTTCATTAATTTGTTGTTATAATATGATCACTTCCTCGTCACGTAGGGGTTGACTTAAGATAAACAAAATACTCTATGTATGTTCACCAGCGCGTTAAAGTTGCACACTATCACTAAGATGTCTGTTACTAAATTTAGCATTGATCCTAAAGGTGGTGCTACATTGGGGTTTGCGCTGTTTGACTGAAGGGCCTCCCTCAGCAGCCGCCGGTACTACTTGCATTGCTCATACAACATGTTGTATTTCAAAGAACAATAGTCCATAACTTGTATTTGATATTTTCATGCACTGATCCTGGTGGTTGATGTGTCTGAATGATTGATATAAATGATGGTGTTGGGATGAAAAAGTTAAATGGCGATTTTATCAGCCTATTTTGTCAGCGGAGGGATGGAAGAGATAAGTGCGCTTATGAGAAAAAATAAGTTTCAAATTTGAAAAGGCACTGATAAATATGAGCAGAATAATTTGAAGAGTTGAAAATTGTATTCTACTTTATGCTCTTTCTAATATTTTCCGTGAAATAGTTAAAAGGTTAAAAAATGGGTGCCATAAATACTATGATCAACCTCATTACGCCCCAGATTTCACGTTCAGGAATAATTTACGTTCAGATCTCGCGGCAGCCATTTTGTGAAAGCTTTTATTTGTCAAAAAGCATTTACTAGACATATGAAGCTTATTTTTTCAAAATGCTTTAAGGTGAGATGCCATTTGAGATAAAAATCCAGTCTTCATGTTGACGTTATCCTAATTTTGTTTCTAAATAAATCAGCTTGACGGGAAAGTGGGTTATCGCACTTGCGCTGTGAGTCAATCTCGCGGAAGTACAAATGAAGTGTAAAATCCAATGAATGAAGAAGATGATTTAGTTACTGTTATTAGCCCAATGGTCCAGTCTATCATTCCCAATCTGTAATAAATAGTAAGACATTTTTAACTTTTCATTGTGTTGAGAAAATGAATACAAATAAAGACCATTTACTTAAGTAATATCGATTTCAAATCGGTAAATACCTATTATCGATAAGGAACCGAAATAGTAAACAATGATTCCAATCAGTGAGGATAAATGAGTCTTCTTTGAAAATAATGAAAATACTTCATTTTCAGCATTTGTAAAGGAGCCGCGGGAAGCAAGGCAATGTGCTTGAGCTCTGCTGAATCCTTAAATTTCTCAAGGAGTGATATTTCACTACATGAGCAAAGAAAAGAAGACTCATCCATGTCAAGAAAATTTGCCATTGATTGCCAATCCCCAATTCCTTATGAACCTAAATGTTTTAGGTGAGAGAAAGGTTAAATTACACTGTTTTAAATAGATATATATATAATTCTTTATTTCATATAATAAGCTAGTACTGTTAATAGTGAAAGACTTAACTGTATTTTATTATAAAAGCAGACAGGACAAATGTGTAGAGATTTTTATGGTGGCACTGGCACCTAGATCTAGGTTCTAGCAACCACTGGCTCTTGATCATCCATATCTGGATCTAAATCTATATATTATATCTAGAAGCTAACATCAGGGTATGGCCTTAAAAGATAAGCGATTGACTTTTACTTGGTATAGATAAGTAGCTCTAGTCCTTGCATAACTGCAGACTCACCAACCGCAAATCAAGCGTCCTTGGTCCAGCTATTTTCTACTTCATTTTAATTCCTCATAATTTTTCCAGAGCAAACAATAGTGTTTGAGCGCCTCTTGGTAATCAATACCCTGACAAGATCGTTCAGGTTTTATCAGTCAATGAATAAAATGACCTACTGACTACCCATTCCTACTTGAGTAAAGTGAGGATCTAGATCTAGCATTCATAAAAATAAAAGATTTTATGAGGATGGATTTATAGTCTGTATTTTTATTACATTCAAACTCTAACTAGATCTAGCGTTCTTGCAATTCCAGAGTAGAATTAATCGGGAGGCGTACCATAGTCAGCAATAGTAATTATGTAAATTTCCCTCGGAGGGACCTAACCTTGCCTGTATGGGGAGGGAGGGTAGGGTGCAGGTCTGGATGGATAGGATATAGGGGAGGGGTTGAAGTTCAGCCTTAGGGATTGTGATAGATTTTGTGGCTGTTCCGAATGATAGTGTTCCTTCTAATTTTAATCATAGATGATTCTATTTTCGAGTAGTATATGAGTGCCTCATGTTGTGTTGCTGTTTCAGTCTTTTTGAATGAGTGAAACTTCATTCAAGCATTATTAATACAATGGTTGTATGATTATTGTTGTTTGCTTTTGTGTATCATATATTGTCTTGTCAAGAAACCGTCTTACTCTTAGCACTGAAAAGAAAAACTATAGAGAGTCTGTGTCTATAGTAGCCTACTTATTTTTGTATGTTTTTGGATTGATTCTGGTTGATTCTTGAAATGTTCAGTCCTAAGTCATCTTTTTATGCATACTTTTGTAATCAATATTTTTCTGCTTCAGTTGATAAGATGTATCTAATAGAGAGGCTAAATCATTAGTTATTATTATTCTTATTAAAACTTTTTTTTAGTGATTTTTATAAAGTTTGGGTTGTGATTGCATTGCTTTGCATAAAAATGAAACTGGGAGGTCATGGCAAACATGTTTTAGCAAATAATCATCTCTGAATAAAATTACAGTTGTGGGGTCTGTTATCTGTTCAACAGACTTCGTTTTTGTTTTGTCATTGTGGGCACTACTTTTAGGTTCTATTTCTTCATACAGACTACATCCTTATTTTGTCATTTTACTGTTTGCTCTCATCACCCTCAAATTGTGATATTATTCATTGTGTAGCCAGGCATATTAACATTATAACTGAATATTTTTTAGTATAAACTCCAATGAGATTTTGTATTCTGTACACAACTACAACTACAACTAATTGTCATTTATTTCCCTTGCTATCTTACAACCAGAGTGACAACTTCCTTGAATAATGTTTATTAGTCATTGAGTTCGATACATGTTTGCTACAATCTATATTTACATGCCATTTGTTACTGGTTTTAATCTTTCCGTTTGTACTTCTTTCCCCCCCAGAAGCCATTGACACTAATCAATGGATACAGATGTGGTATGATTTCTTTCAATGAGCTCAACAGACATCTTGTACAATGTCGAGGGAAAAAATATTCATTATTCGGGCGCTGACAATAAGCTCTTGTGCTCCTTCAGTGGCAAGCTGTGTAATCAGCGTCGACTGAATGGATATGGCTTTTGTGTCAGGCATATTTTAGAAGATCAAGCCGCTCCTTTTAAACGATGTGCTTATGTCGCCAAATCCAGCAATCAGATGTGCACTCAGGCTATTCCAAAGCCTGAAGAGAGAAGGTGAGTAAAGATTCCAGTTTTGCTATAAATGGGAATTTAAGAATTTAAATTCATTTATAGCTAGATTTGTTGAGATCAGGGTTGAAAGATTTTTTGTATCTCTCAGAAAATGTTGTGGTCTGCTTTTCCCCTTCGGTCGAAGTTTTAAAAATATAGACTGGTTAAAAAATCCTTTTGTTTTGGACATATATCGGGCCAGTTGGATTTCATTTTTTTGTCATGACGTGAACTACTTGATGAAGGCATGTCCCTGTTGTATAAAAGAACTGCTTCCTGTGTGCGTATTTTTACAATTGTTCATGTATGGTCAGTATCAACGTTAATGCAGATTTTGTTCTCTTTATTCTTATATAATATATATATATATATATATTTATCGTAGTGAGGATAAATTTCACTGATAAACAAACCTTTTAATTCACCCTGAAATCACTGCCTACGATAGACGGGATAAAATACATTGAAACAAGGTCCTGTTTCTCCCTCCCCCTCTTCGTGGTCCTCTATTTCTTTGATTGTAAAATATTTAAATAACTATATTCTACAGGTATTGCAACAATCACATGCAGGTCCTAGGCATGCTACCAAAGAAAGAACGAAAGAAAAAGAGAAGCCTGTCAGTGTCTCCACTCCAGACAACAGACTTCAGCTGGCCAACATCGGCATGATGAAGCCGAAATTCAGTTTATCCAGTTCAAAGAAAGTTCAGCATCAGTATTGAAAAATTCAATACAGGAAGGAGATACCTATGACCCATATGCATTTCCAGATTCGGGTCCATCTGAAAGTAAAATTGGCGGGCTGGGAGGGCTCTTAGCCGCACAGAGTGACAGTGTCTTAGGAAAGTCCCTTCAGTCTGGTACAGGTTTTGTGAGGTCTGCAAGTGACATCCGCTCCTCTAGCACTCTCGGAATGTCTGGGGGATCTATGATAGCAAAATACTATCCTGAACTGGCAGAGAAGTTGGAAAAGATGCGATCCAAACCGGAACCTAAGGCTAGCCCCAAAAGCAGAACCAAAAGCTCCAGGACTATGAACAAGTTACAAACTAAAATAGCCCAAAATAAAATCACTGAAAAACTTCGAAAATCTCAAGAACAGAACCATACAGATTCGAACTCCAGTCCACTGCAATTGTCGAGCCCTGAAACAGGGCTACCCATGGACCATAGCCCGAGTCCTGGTTCTGCTTCTTCTCTAGCCTTCAGTCCTCCAACACCTGCAGCTCAGTACCCTTCCAGTCTGGCTGTTAGTGGTATGGAAAAAAGACTTGTAACCCAAGATATACCCCCTCTACCTCAGATTGACACGTCTTTGTTAGCAACACTGGCAGCTCAAGACAACATGGAATTTCAAACTGCTCCTGAAACAAACGCTGACCTTTCCAGTCATCTTCTAACCCCCCATACCCCTCCACGCCTTCCTCCTCCGTACCCAGGCTCGTCTGTGTTATCACCGCTCCCTCGATCACGTCGTCAGATCTTCCAACTGCTAGTCCTCAGGCTCATCTCAACTCTGTGATAGGACACGTCCAAAATGTTCATAAATCCCTCATTTCAAGAGAAGGGGCCCTTGGCTCATCATCAATGACATCACTTTCATTCACCCTCCTCCTCCTCCACATCAGCCCTCGATTCTGTCCCCTGGCTCTCGCCCAACCGCGTGGCCAGCACACCCACCCACTCCTTTTCCTCTCCGATTCTATCAGGCGCTATGGACCAACCATCAGAAGCTGAAGTGCCACGAGAAAATAAATCATTGAATAACCATGTTTCAGCACTGACACCACCGCCAGATATAGACATACTGTCTATTCTGAATCGTACGCAGTTGGTTGTGGATACTGCATCTACAAGTCAGTCGTCAAGAACTCTTTCCTCACCAAATACTCTAGCTGCTCAGCTGAGCCTTCCTCCTCCACCTCCCTACGTTCCCCCCGCCCCCCTCATAAACTTGCCCATTCAGGTCTGAATTCTCAGGTGCCTTCTACGAGACCAAAGAATGTAAATAAAACACACCCTGCCACAGTCGCCTCAGTTCCACAAACCAAACTGAGGAAGCTGAAAGGAATACTGTCCGAAAAAGTCAACCCTGAAGAAACTCAAGAGTGAATCGGCCCTAAGTTTTATTCATATTACGCCAAAAGGCAACTCAGTAATCATTGCATGGTTGGTCCCTGTAAGTAGCTTTATATATTATTATTATTCAATAGATTTAAATAAAATCAACTTTCTGTATGACTTGATGAACATTCTTTTCCCCTTTGAAAGCCTTTTTTAACTTGCCAACTTTGATGGGTTGGTGCTTGAGTAATCAGTATTTTAAAAAAAGTGACTATTGTATTTTTTATGTAAATGCATCTTTAACACAACTTTTCAGAAAAAAAAATCACATTACCTTATTAGGTGATGATTTTTAATCAAACTGAACTGATTTGGGCTTTTAACACACTTTAAGTTGAGAAGTTTCCAAGATTAAAAAATAGATAAAAATTAAGATATTAAGATTTCAGCTACAATTTTTTATGAAATTCTTGTGTTATTTTGAAATTAAGCCTGTAAATGTAAATGCTGATATACTTTGAAATATATGAAAAATTTTGTTATGCTGTATCGGAAATTAAAAGTTCTCTACTATCACAATCAATTTCAGCACATGTAAAAAAACCCCATTGAATTTGACGTAAATCTTAGATGCATGCTTCAAATAAGTTGAAGATCATGGATGCACATGTTTCTCTTTGCATTATTATTGAATCCGAGTTATGTTTAGGCTCTGTAGAGGCATGTATATATTAAATTTCTTTTTTTCATACTATTCTAGTTTTATGTAGTTCAGATGAAGAAGATGCAAATGAAGATGACGACATGTTACCATGGCAACCAGACATTTTCTGCATCATCGGATGATGAAGAAGCAGATGAAAATGATCAGTGAGTATACTTGCACTGTTATTTACCTCTTGTTTTTAATTTAATTTCTCGTGAGGAAAAGTTTACCCTTGGTTTCCTTTGCTTTGGTGGGTGGTTGACAAATCCTATTGGTAGATCCTTTTTCTTTCCTTTCACTTGTCTTTCATCTTGTTATTTTCTCTTAAGGAAGAGATTTTGGGTTTTTTATTTTTGTCTCACTGCAATTTATCCTATCCAACGCTTGCGATGCTCTCAGGATGAACAAAACTAAAGCTCTTGATGTAATTTAGTGAAATGTTTTAAAGAATTCATGAGGTTCTTTTGTGTTGATTTTACCTAACTGCAGATGTAATACTGATGTGCCAGTGGAAATGAGGCCTACAAAGCTGTCCCTGTTGAAGACAAGACTTCGACGGCAGTGGCGTCAAGCAAGGATTGCCTCTAAGAGTAATTATGCACTTCGACAGAACAACAACCAAGCCACGTTGGCTTTGATTCGCACTGTTCGTGAGTGGTGCCTGTGCTGTTCGAGCGCTATGGCAGATTATGCACATCAAGAAGTCAAAGAAAAAGTGAGTAAAAGTTGGGACAGAAGATATCTATATATAATATATATGGCAGGTTTCACAAAATGGTCCATCCCCATTTCCCTCTTTTGTCAAAATGTACATGTTATATTTCTTACAAGTGTTATATACCCTGTTAAAGCTTAGAACCTGAGGATTCCAAATATATAACTTTAAGAGATAGCAAAGGACAGTGAGGCGAGTAAATTAGCTTTTAAAAGTCATGTTTTTCAGTCAAGGGCATAACTGAAAATTCTAGGTCCAATGCCAGTGACGCAATGTTACACGGACCTGCACGGGTCTGTGGGCCGAGGTTTCCCTGGCGTTTATTTGGTGACGTAATGCTTGGGCATCTGGTTTGGAGAGTTCCCTGACTTTTCCCTAGTTCTTAATAAGATGTGAAGCCTGTGTTTGTGTTTCCCGACACCTCGGGCGTGGAGTCCACGGCTAGTGTTTTACCATTGATCAGATGACTCGCGCGTTCCAGATCGTGTTGATAGATGAAAACCGGCAGCTTTTTGTTCCGTTTTTTGTAAAATTCCTTATTGTGTGTTACAGGTTTATCGTGTTGCCATTCTGCTGAAACCGATGCAGTAAACTTCCGACTTATATAATGGGTGAGGATGCGATGCGTATAGGCGATATTTGCCAATAGAGAGGGAGGGAGAGAGAGAGAGGGGGAAAAAAAGGCACCAGCAACAAAACCCTCACCGAAAAGAAAGCGTTTTTGATGACAAATTTATGAAAATTGTGTTCTTTGTATTTTTAGTTGAAATAGTATTTTATGACCATCGCAATGAGGTGTTTTGCCTTGAAAGTGCCTACAAATATGTTTAAAAGGTATTTTGTAGTACATAGCTGGAAACTTTCTTTGTAACAAAAGAAAAACTTTGAATGTGATTTTCTCTAAAAGATATTTCCTGTATGCTTGAAATGCTTGTTACAAAAAAATTGTCACTTCATCAAACTTTGACCAATTTTTAGCCAAAAAAAGTTCAAATTAAAATTCTCAGACCGCATTTTGCCATCAGTTTGTGCAAAAAAAAAAATCTAGCCCAGTTTGAAAATTTTACCTTCTGACAGGGTTTGTCAGCTTCACACACATATTATGTGTAAATGCTTTGAAAGGGTTCAATAAAGCAAGTCGGCTTAGTCTCACCCTCTAGATCAGCATAGTATTCAGATGTTATACATAATCTCTAACATATTTTTTTTTCTGTGGATGTATATTCTTAAATGAGAAATGGATTCGTTTGAGCTTTTTACTTTTAATACAAATGAATAGATATTTCATGTACACTATTTTAGGGAATTCTGAGATGATGATGTGAAGGATCACTTTTGTCAGATTTGTGTGTGATCAAACTTAAATTCTTGTACGGTATAAACAACAACGTATGTTTTCATGCAGCGTTTATCATACAGATATATTTATAATTTGTGATTATGTTATATACATGTTGAGTGTGGTTTTCATGAAAGGATTGCTGTAAACATGATTTACTTGTATGATTTTGCAGACTGAAAAAGCTTCGTCCTCAGCCACAGAAGACGTGTTGTCATAACAGCTCAACTGATGGCCAGTGCACAAGTCCTTGTTTGCCATACACCAATCACTGCTTACGACGTATCCTTGTCTTGACAATTTTGTTTTGTGTCTCTTGTGATCAAAGAGTTTTTCTAGAGTGGGAAAGGCTATGACTGCCTTGTTATATAATGAAAAATTTGGAACCAAGTAAAGTCAAAATCCAAGACCAGTTATGGCCTTACTGTAATCTCAATAACTTGCGGTGAGGGCAATTAAAATTAAAGGATTGGAAGGAATCCATCATAGTAACTGGAGATAAGATAGTAGTTGTACAAATCTTAGTGATACTTGAATTACAGCAATTATTACACATAAATATATATGTATCTTATTTTGTCTGTTTTTTAAAACTTATCAGAAGAATTTTAGTTAAAAAAATACATCACAGTGTAAAACATGAATGAAAGCCATGACTGCGATTATGTTCCTTTACCATTGCCTCAGACATCATGTACAATATCAACCAGCAGATATTCGACTACTGCACAGCCAAGTTTGCTGATAACACTCAGTGTTGCATGCCTGTCTTTGACATTCGTCACGAGTTGCCTCTATGTCCAGTCCATGCGGCCAAGGCTGTGAGTATTTACATTTTGCTCTCGGGTGTGGGTTTCATAGGGAGCTGTTGTGACTTGGAGAAACGTTTTCATAATAATTGTGTTTGGCATTATATTATAAGCGTTATACGTACCATTAATTTGATTTGGCACTAGATTATATGATTTACTCTGGACTAAGATTTGTAACTATTAGTTTTATTTTCATGATGTTCTTAGCAAAATTTATTGTATGTTTAAAAAGTATTTATGATTCAAAGATTCCCCTCGGTGTTTTGCAGGGTTGAAGCGTTTCCAGTTATAATCGGATTGCCACATTTTTTGGACAGGTCATAAGTTAGAAATTATACTTAAATGAACTCTTAAGAATAGATTATGTTGGTTTTAACACATATTCCAAGGGGGTTGTAGGGTTCTTGGCTGTTTAAAAATAGCTTAAATTTCTGTTGAAATTGTCAAAGTTTGGGCTAGTGGCTTGGCCTCTTTATCCCCACTGGGATACCATCAGGCCTCTTACACCCCTTGTTTGATTCGGCTTTACCACATCTACCTACAACTACGCTGAGCTCTGGGATTTTGGTAGAATTTGATTTTGCCAGGACTGTCCCACAAACAGTCAAGGGATCTTTAACATGCACAGAATGTTTTGATCTGCATATGGGACCTACTTTTATCACCCTTCCGATGAGGCTAGGTGTCTATCCACCTACCTGGAACAGGAGGTTGGTTTTTACCCGGAAAAACTGGAGTAAAAGTTTTGAACCTGTCTGGGCGAGAACCTCTGACCTTTTGGGTAAGAGGACGACCCATTACCTCTAAATTATTGTGTTGCCTTGCACCCCTGACAATGTTTTCAGGGTTTTAAAAAAGATATTTTGGAGGGCTGGTTTAGTCCCTTTGTTGTAGGTTTTGTTTTCTCTCAATTGTAGGAAATGGAGTAACGCGAATAGATATTCTATTTCCTTGTTTAGCATATATCTGAGTGCATCTTCTTTGTATTCAACTATTTTCCATCATAACTACTGAGATTTACAATCTATCATTTTTAATTTGCTTTTGGTGCAGTATTCCGTTCTTTCATGCGTTGTCACGATGTAAACTTCTCGGATACAATGTATCTGATTGTCTTTTCTCAGGATAATTATCAGAAACAACTGGAAGCAGAGAACAAGAAGAAACCCCGTAAAAAGTCGAAACCTCCAGCACTGACACGGCCCCACGCAAGGGCAAGAAAAAGAAAAAAGGACGGCATGCCCGCCAGCAAATATCATTGCCACCTGCTGAACGTGTTGGCCTTGATTCCAGTAAGTCCTTTGGAGTTGTGTGTCATTACGCAAAGCAGAGATTGATTTAGTATTACTGCTCTATTTCTCTTTTCTTTTTTCATGTTACAGCAAGCCTGTGATGAATTTTACTCTTTCTAGAGAATTCCGTAAAGTTGATCCGGCTGTAGACTACAAATTGTAGTGTACAAACACGACTTTCTTCTGTCTACTCCTTTGTGTTTGTCTTGTCTTTGTTTCCATGGGGCTTCAATATTATTTCATGTTCTTATTCATTACATAATTTGTAATGTGTAGCTTTAAAAGTAGATTTGCACAATGTATATGTATGGGTGAACATCTGGTGAATGTATAAATAAAAAACAAACACATCCCAAACTACTCAATATTCCAAATAATAGTGCCCACCCCTACCTAAAGCCGCTTATTATTACCAATACTACTCAGGAGTTTCACGTCCCATTAGCTATTTGGGCCAAGTCAATATTTTCAGCCAATGAGAGAGCTGCTTGTGATAATTTCTCGTTCAAAATTGTCATGTCTTTCATTTAACCTTAAATCCATTGTGAAAAGCCATAAAACTTACATTTTTAGTAAATTTATTTGAATAACACAATTTATGCCACTTTTTCAGACTGAATATGGAGTTCTTGACTCGTTTTCCCCACCATTTTGTTACCAATCAACGAAAGTCTTTAAGATAGCTGTCATTAGATCTAAACTACATGTAGATCTAGTTATTATAAATATTATCTAAAGGGAAATAACATCAAATTTTCAAACCTTGTGTTAAAAAAAAAAGTACAGGGGTTAGGGATATATGGTTAGGGGATTGTGGTGGGGGGGGGGGTGTGGATGTGTTTGGATTAAATCTAAATGTTTTCAGTCTTCGTGGCCCAAATAGCTGGTGGGTTTATTAAGGCTACAGGGTCCAAAACAATTATAAGAATAAAGACCATGTGAAAGTGTTGACAGTTATCATTGTGATTATGATCCCACAGTATATTCTGTTCGATTACAACGTTTTTGAATTTGCATCTCTGTGTCTTGCAGACTGATTGTTTATCGTTTAAAGTGCATTATGGGTTGGAAACACATGGCTGTTTTTTATATTTCCAATATTTTGTTCTGTAAAGCATGTTTTTGTTTGAAATAGAAAATATGCATCTGAGATTGTAGTCTGAAAATTGGTGGTTGGCGAGTGCTGCTGCTAGGTCGTTTCTCTTTTGCATTCCCACTTTCACTTATTTTTCATCTTGCTGTTTCCTCTTGGTTCACCATGATATCACAGGATGAATTTCAAATAAAGCAACAAAGAAAGATAGTCTGAAAAGACCTTTTAAAATGTTTTTCTCTCCAATATATTTACAGCCTTATCTGGCGTTGATGTTTGGGATTGGACCCCCTTCACAACCCGAAGAGGAGGTGCCTTCTACGTCTTCTGCTGCAGAGCCAACACCTGTGCCTGCTGCTGCTGCTGCTGTTGCTGCTAGTGCTGCTAGTGCTGTTGCTAGTGCTGTTGCTGCTGCTGTTGTTACTGCCCCAGCAAAACCACCAGCTGTTCCAACCACTCAGTCGTTTAACACCGCCAAGAGCGTAAAACCCAACAAACCGTTGGAACTGGAGATGGCAGATCCGTTATTGCCTGGTAAGATTTTTGTATTAATTATTTTCAGCATTTTTTGGTCCTTGTTGAAGCAAAAATGTCTTTATGGATCACAATTTTCTGCACCTCTTTTGGGATTTGTGGCATTAGGTTGTCTGGCTTGGAATCTTCAGGTCCTATATTTGAAGCCGGGCAATGCTAGGTCCATGGTTGTATTCTTGGGAAAGATTCTTAACATGCATTTCCTACTGGGCTCAGGTGCAAATGGGTACAAGCAGCAGTTTGGGATTTTAAAAAACTTGCAACAGACGGGTGATAAAAAAGTAAGTCTCGTGTGCAGATCACAAAACTGTGGACACGAAAGATCCCATGACTGTTTACAGTCCGGGTAAAATCAATTATCCTATCTAAAACCCAGAGTTCACCTTGGTGTGGATGTGGGTGAAATTAAATCAAAGCGACAACTTTATTGTAATACAGTGAAATGTAGCCTCTGCGTAATGTTGCCACTCTGGAAGTATCTGCTTCTCCTCTCTTCTATATTAGTACAGCCTACAGTGGAGTCACATATTTTCTCTTCTATATTAGTACAACCTACAGTGGAGCCCACATATCTTCTCTTCTATATAAGTACAGCCTACAATGGAGCCCACATATCTTCTCTTCTATATAAGTACAGCCTACAGTGGAGCCCACATATCTTCTCATCTATATTAGTACAGCCTACAGTGGAGCCCACATATCTTCTCTTCTATATTAGTACAGCCTACAGTGGAGCCCACATATCTTCTCTCCTATATTAGTACAGCCTACAGTGGAGTCCACATAAGATCAATGCTTATTAATGAATACAAAGTGTCACTGTGGTGTTTCCCACCACCGAGTTCAGACATTTTAACAGCTAATACACACTTGGGATTTGCCAGAGACGTTGTGTTGACTCCAAATTTAAATCACACTTACTCTTATGTGACATGTTTTATTACAGATTTTGACAAACCGTTTGAATTGCGGTTGGAGCAAAGCAACACGACTGCTGGACGAGTCTGAAGTGCAGGAGGTTGTGAATAAAAATGCAGTTTGACACATTGGAGTTGTTTTGGTGAGCATACTTGTATTGATTGCCCTTGACCACTACTTGGTGTTTCATACACACAAAGTACACACAAATGGATTTGTAGGTTTACTAATCATAAGTGACTTGATGGTTAAAGTGGATATTGTGGAAGAAAAAGGGCATTGTTCCACATGGGTGAAAACTGAATATTTTTACTAAATGAAGCAGATGAAATGGTTGATAAAAGAGAAATAGAGGGAGTGTGTGTGTGTGTGTGTGTGTATGGGCGCATACAGACATCAAATAAGCAAACAGACTGTTACTCATTGAAGGTGGAATTTATATGATATACTGTTATATCTTTTCACAGAAAAACCAGGTGATGCGGACCACGAAGAGGTGGAGCAAACTACTATGGACTCAGCCGTGAGTGGAAATAAAGTCAGAGATGCTTTGGAGACACTTTTGTGCAAGGCCATGTCGGAGGAAGAGTCGATGCAGTTGGCTATGATATTGGCACAGAACCTTCAGACAGATGGAGAGCTGGGCCATTCCGCCTCCTTGGGAAACGACAACCTTTCTACGAATATACCGTCTGCTGATGCCACAGGGGCCAATGCTCTTGAAGGTAACAGTGCCATGGATATTTCAGCTGTGTCGTCGAGCCAGATCCCGAGTGTACAGCAGTTCATGGGTCAAGGGCAACATGTTGCTGCCCTCTGGTTCTGGCGACATGAATCTCTCTCTGTCGTCGCAGATAGGTCTCGCCCTTCACAATCAGGGCAATATAACCACCACACACCAACAGCATCATGCGCGGCCCCTACAAACATACAACAGCATTCTCAGGCGGTACATCTGTCTCGGACGGTACACCGCAGTTGGTGCAGACAACAACATGCCCAGGTCCCTCCCAACATACAGATACTGCCACACCAGCCAATCAGTGCACAGTTGCAGGCACATCAGGCTAATGTACAGATGCGTCAGACGGTGCAAACCCATCAATCAAATGCACAACAGCAGCAACAGAACCATGGTCATGCTACACCTGTCGCATAACGAATATCAACCGTGACTTCCAATTTCAGAGCAGCATTTTGGCAACAAGCTCACCACAAAGCTCGTCCCCCTCCCCTCCTCCTCCTCCTCCCCCTCAGATCACCGAATCTCATAATCTGCCCGTTGCCTCCTCTGCCCTCAAGTCTTCCCTGTCTCTGCCCCACACCTCAGGTGCCACGGCCGTGCGTCTCATTCGGGTGGCGTCCACTCGCACACAACAGATTTGAATTTGGTGTACGGACAGTTGGAGCGCCTAGCCCACTCGCAGCTGGCTGCCAATGCCGCCAAGAACGCCATGGGCCTGGCTCACGCTGCTCAGCAGGCCCAGGGCCTCGGCCAGTTTACAAACGCCATCGCCAAGACTGTTATTCGCCACCTCCCGAGTGATTCCCATCCGCTGCAAACTACGCCAGGGGTTATTCAGACTCCCTTATGGAAACATATCGTCCCTTCCCCTCCTCCTCCTCCCCCGCCTCCTCCCCCCGCCTATCCAACGGGGGAAGTGCAGTCGGGTCTGCTGTCGGCACATGTGAACTCCGAGGCTTTCAGGGGGAAAGAATCTGTGCCATTGTCGAAATCATCCCCTGCAGCCTCCATTTCGGTGTTTCCCAGACAAGGCACACCTTCCTCCCGCCCTTCGTTATCTTTAGGATTGTCAACCACATCGGCCCCGCTGACCTTTGCACCGTCGCCATCCTCATCAGCAGTCTCGTCGTCATCATCTCTATCATCCACGTCCCTCTCATTGCCTCCTTTTGCGAAAGGGCCAAACTGGCCAAGGCTTCATCTGTGATACTAACTCAACAGCAACAACTGCAGCAACAACAGCAGCAACAAAAGCAGCAACAGCAGCAAATTCTGCAATTGAAACAACAGCTGCAGTTGTCGCACCAACAAATTCGTCCATCCAAAAAACAGTCGGCTCCATCACCGTCAACGTCCTTGAACTTGGGCAGGAGAAATGTGAAAAATTCTGCTGCAGCTACAAAACTTAATCTCACAGACTCAAACATGCAATCTCTGAGTAGTAATCAAACTCATCTGTCTGCAAGAGACAATGCAAAGGTGGCGCGGTCGATGCCGTCAGAGACAAAACTCTCTTTGCCCAGGACTCAGGCCAGCGGGGAAGGATTAACTCTGGTTCATCAGAATTGTTGGCAATGCAAAGGCAGTCACAAACGTCGTCTTCCAGCCATGCTAAACTGAAACTGCCACCACCAAATGTAGTCATTTCTGAAATTGCTGGCAACAGCAGGCTTACTTTGTCGGATAATATCAATAACCCATCTGCATTGTCATCTCTTTCATCAGCGCTGGGTTTGTCAATATCCCAGGGATCATCGCCCCCGCTTTTTGAGAATTCGTCAACCAAAATTTCAAACTCTGTTCAATATACATTGACTTCCAACACATCGTTGAAGTCCTCTCCTATTCAAAAGACTATACTGTCCGATCCTCTCAGATCTAACCCCTCACCCAGTAACTCCTCTTCCGAATCTATTTTTGTGCTTGTCCGGCATCCGTCCCCCTTGGAATCTGTTCCAACCACAGTCCGGCACACACTCCCCGACACCTTCCCTGCTCAAGTCACTTCACCTCTAGGTCTGTTACCTCAAGCGTCTTCATCCTCTTCATCTTCAACACCCTCACCTTCTTCGCAACACCAACAACCACAGCAGCAACAGCAGCAGCAACAGCAAACTGTCATCTCAGACATCAGCAGTGCCAAATGTGTGGAGGGGCCTAGCCATCCATCCACGTCCAGGCACCATTCTGTGTTATCCTCTCAGCTGTTGTCTTCGCCCAGAGCTAGCTGGTTTAGTTCGCACTCCGTCTTAGGCCAAGCCCATCAAAACGGGCTGCCGTTCCCCAAAACACCGCAGGCACAAGGGCTGACTTGTCCAGCAAACTTAATCCCGTTGCTTCTGGCCTTGCACGGTCCAAAACCCTGAACATGTCGGAATCCCGCCTGTCCACGTTGACCAACGCCGTGGGTATGCCTGTGGTTTGTGGTTCAAATTCCATGCCTGGCTTCGGACAGCCTCTCCCACAACAGCTTTCAAGACCAGCGGAACCAGCTGATGGCGGGTTCTGTTGTATTTAGATATTATATATAAATAGATTAGAAGATATGCCGACAAAATTGATGAATGCGTGAAGATCATGCTGTGTGCTAGTATCACGCGATGAGGATTTCTGTATTCATTTTGTGACATCCAAGTTCTAATGGAAGAAATCTAGATGAATTGATTAATTTACCTGTCGTGTGATGTTGACAGCTAAACGGAAGTAGCCCCCCCCCCCCCCTCTCTCTCTTCGGTCTTGTTCACATGGATATCTTCAAGTGGAATTCAGAATAGTGTACATAAGAACCGATCAATGGTCAGGTAGTCAGTTGGTGCTATAGGTAGATTCTACTTCTTTCCTTTCGTTTTATATCAATATATTTTTTTCACAGCATGTTCCTTCTATCTAAGATCATCATGTAGAGATGGAGAATAGGATGGATATCTGGAACATGGTGGTGTTCTTTGGAGGCATTATATCTACTTGGGGTGAAAGTCATCTCAGATTCGTTTTCAGCAGTGAACAGCACTAACAACATTTTGTGAATACTATGTAGCATTTTGAAACATAACTATGTGGATGGTTCCCCTCTGGAGTAAAATGTAATTCTTGTACTAGAATGATCTGAAAGGGCTTTTCTGGGTATCAAACGTTTGTTTTCTTTTAAAGCACAAAAGGTGGCACATTACATGGTATTACAGAAGTTTGAAATTTGTTTGCCCACCTGAATTCGAGGGTTAATCTGAAGTGACTAGGGTTAGAAGTCAGAGGTTGATTTATAAGTTAGTGATTTTGAGACAAGCTGTGTACTTAAAGTAAAATACGCTTTGAAGTGAAGCAATTGCCTGTTCTCTTCCCTGTGATCTTTACATTTGAATTTTTGAAAATTGTCTTGATTTCACCCTAACATTTCTCTTACTTTCCTCATCCATACGTCAAGGATACATCATACGTGTATCTTACCAGAAGAACTGCAGGGAGAATCTACATATTTTAATTCACACATGATGTAAAAAGTCATCTTGCTGTAATTCACCCTGAGATCACGGCCTGTGGTATCATAGTTAAGTTCCAGTAAAATAACCACACAGAGCCAAGCCGTTGAGTGGCTGCTTCGTTATGACTTACTTGTAGTTTTAACGAGTAAGACGATTTTTAGTGTATTTTGAATGACTTTCTATAGGAAAATGATGAATATTTGAATTTCTTATCTATTTTTCTTTCTGTTTTGTTATTTAAAAAAAAAATCTCAATGGGATTAGTTAAATCATGGATCTTTATTTAAGTGGCAATTTTGGTTTGTGACTATGATGGAAAAAATTACCGGGTATGTATAGTATTATTATAATGCAACATTCCTACACTGCTTTAGGTTTGTCAACCTATTATTTTTATGTACTAGGTGATTGTCTATCGGTTTGTGCAGATGAAGATAAAAACTGTGTACATGACAGTAGGTATTTTTGTCAGAACGGCCATGTTATGTCGATGACATTGGCACCAGGTGTTTTGAAGTCGGGTCTTCCCCTAAAACACTCAGAGATATCCAGCCTGTGCTGTTCATGAATTGATTTTACAGTCTCCTTTGTGATCTTCTATTTCTGTGGAAAACAGTCACACAAGGTTTGGGTTGTTTTTTTGTTTTTTTTTTCCTGTTGTGATTTCAAAGGTTGTATCAAAGTAATAAGGATGTACAGTATTCAGATATGAGTGGAAAATCAGATTGAAAGTTAAAACTTGTTTTGAAAGAAAAAAAGTGTTTTGAATGACATCAGAGCCCTGGTTTTTTGTTTGTTTTTGCTGATTGACGTAAACAGTTTTTTTTTTCTTCTTGAGGTTCACCGTGTTGAAGGGAGAAAAACTGGGGCACAACAAAAGGTTGCTATAATTACTATAAAGCAATCAAACCAAATTGGCTTTGTTCTGCCCGGATGTTTTTTTTTGTTTTTACGCTTCCAAAAACAATTTTCTAATTAAAATCTTTTAATTTCAGTTTGAGTTTGTGCAGTCTCTTGTCTAAAGAGAAATGCAGCTTTCTATACTGGCTAGGGTATTTTTGTGTTTTCTGTGCTGACTAGGTATCTTTGTGTTATATTTCTTCATCAATGCCGCCGTTAATTACGTTTTCATCACAATCACTAGGCTTGAGAGATAGGTTTGAGGGACAGATGGGGATGAGAAGGGGAAGGTGGGGTGGTAGATGATGGATAAAGTTTGATGAGAGCATGTTACATCCATTCACAGTCCCATTATAATAATTGTATAAATCCCCAATACTTACCTAAAGGATGAACATTGTGGCTGTTGTGAGTAGTCTAAAATGATCTCATTGCTGACTGAATTTTCTCTTGAAAGAAGAAATTTCTCGCCTGACTGAAAGAGTATCATGTTAACAGTTTATTGCTAGTATGTACATATAACTCAAAATGAGCTCTGCATATTATCTTATTAACTAATTGTGACTGGTTATTTATATGACATGTATAGAGATAGTTTTGTAATTGTTGTTGGTTTATTTTCATATTTGTATCAAATTTGTTTTTCCTCTCTGTCTCTCTGACTCTGTCTGTCTGTCTGTCTGTCTGTCTGTCTGTCTGTCTGTCTGTCTGTCTGTCTCTCTCTCTCTTTCTCTCTCTCTCTCTCTCTCTCTCTCTCTCTCTCTCTCTCTCTGTCTCTCTCTCTCTCTCTCTCTCTCTCTCTCTCTCTCTCTCTCTCTCTCTCTCTCTCTCTCTCTCTCTCTCTCTCTCTCTCTCTCTCTCTCTCTCTGCCTCTTGTCTCTTTTTTTCTGTCTGTCTATCTCTCTTTCTCTCTGTCTGTTTGTCTCTTTCCTCTCTCTCTCTGTTTCTTTCTCTCTCTATGTCTCTGTCTCTTCTGTTTTGTCTGTCTGTCTGTCTCTTTTTTCTATGTCTCTGTCTCTCTCTCTCTGTTTTGTCTGTCTGTCTGTCTCTTTTTTTCTCTCTATCTGTCTCTTTCTCTCTGTCTGACTGTCTGTCTGTCTGTCTGTATGTCTCTATGTCTGTCTGTCTGTCTGTCTGTCTGTCTCTCTCTCTCTCTCTCTCTCTCTCTCTCTCTCTCTCTCTCTCTCTCTCTCTCTCTCTCTCTCTCTCTCTCTCTCTCTCTCTCTCTCTCTCTTTTTCTCTCTCATTTTCTCTCTCATTTCCTCTTGCTGTCACTTGCTATGAAAGTGGTAAACATTAGTTTAAATTGCGTTTTATCACTATTAAGGACATCCATTTCTTTGTATTGTTCTTCATATTATTATATTTAATTCTTATGCACCACCGCTTCCATGCTTTTTGTGGGCTGTTGACAGAAACTATTGATAGATCCTACTTTTTTCCTTTTACTTATCCACGGCGTTTCATCTCGCTGTTTTCTTGTAACTTAATCTGAGATCACAGCATGTATATGGTGAATAAGGAAAACTTCAATGAAACAAAACAAATTCCATGCTTTTCATCTATAAAGTTAGCAGTGTCGTAGTTTTTAAAATAATTTGTTGTGGCAAAGGACAGAGATACATTTTCTTGTAAAGCATAGGTTTTAGAAAAGGGTTTAAAAACTCAAAATTTCCTTTAAAGCGTTTTGTTATTGCTAGTTACATGATGGTTGTAGGGCATTGTCATGCATAATTGTGTTCTAGTCACTATGGAGTACATTATGTGAAATTTTATCTAGACTAGTAGATTAAACTTGATAACAACACAATTTCACTGAATAAACGTGTTTCGATTATATTGGGAAAAAACAAATCTACTGTTGTAATTTTAAGGGAGAAATAAAGAAAAAATAAATAGATCTTGTATCTTTTATGATAAAAAGAAATAAAAAAAAACCCTGACTGGGTTCCTGCTTTAACTTGAATAACTCTGAGACAATTCATTCACTTTTAGATCTATTCCTAACTTTTAATGAGAAAGTTAAGGTGTAAATGTCTTTAGTATTGTTGTCTGCATACATTGCTTATATTATTGTGTTTCTGTTATTTATAGATAATTATTCATGATCTAAACTAGACTTAGCTAATGGCATGAAATTTCCAGAATTATATAAATTATGGAAAATTTATACACCATGCCTTTATCCCTAATCTAAAGTGGTAAAAATAGATAGAGACAGGCTTCTCCAATTTTTCTGATTTGTGTTATCTATAAATATAAGACTTTTTACTAGCAAATTGTCTAGAAATCTACATGTAGATATAATACAGAATTCTGAATCTAATGAAGTGCTACATCTTTATGGATTTAGTTTGTTAGATTTTGGTGTAGATCTAGAATTTTATGCTGATTTTAGATCTAGATAGATCTACCTAGACTAACATATATATATATATATATATATATATATATATATATATATATATATATATATATATATATATATATATATATATATATATATATATATATATATATATATATATATATATATATATATATATATATATATATATATATATATATATATATATATATATATATATATATATATATATATATATATATATACATATATATATATATTGAGATTTAAATCTTAAACCTGGACCTGAAATATAATATGTCCATTTCTTTGATGTTTGTTAGGCCTAGAAAGTTGGGGGACTATCGTTTGCGAGTCTTTGTAATATTTCATAGAAATGTCAAGAAAGTAACCCGTTACCGTTGCATGCAATGTACCCTCCACAAAGTCATCTAAAAATATCAAGTTTTTCCAATTTTGTCGAACTTCCACTATTCTTACAACCCCAAAATCCCAATGCAATGTTGTGAAAGCATTTTTTTCTATGTAGTGTTATTGTGATTATTTCTAGTTATGATAATTTTAATTCTTCTTATTATTATTTTATTTTTTATTACCACGATTATTACTATTATGATTGCTGTTGTCAGTGCATGTATATATGTCTGAGAATGGACTGTTGTGTTAAATCGAGTTTAGTAAGTATATTAGTCTGCAGGTTTAGTGGGAGTGTCAAGAGAATTAATTTAACTGCTTTGCATTTAATTACCCGTCAGGCTTGCACTCTATTAAACTATGACTGTTTTTGGGTTCAAAGAGACCTGTATATGTATAAATCTATTGCTACTAATTTGTTGTCCATTTAGATAGCAATAAATTTTTTTTAAGAGGTACAAGTATTATATTTTCATGTCTGTGGAAAAAGGTAAAATTTCCCTACACCTGGTTAGTACATGACTAAAATGTGAGGAAAATATGTTTCGGAATTCCATTGATATAATTGTTTCAGAAGAAAAAGAAATCAAGTTTTTACATTTTTGTTCCAAGGGCTAACTTTGCATATTTTGATATTGTCGGTTTCAAGTTTCCTTAAATTGTTATGGGACGTTTCAAAAGTTAGCCGCTGTCTTTTTGTCGTCACTGTTTGGCCACTCTTTTTGTAAAATTTTGTGAAAACGATTGTGGTGTCAAAGTCAAAGGAAACTGTTGCATTTTTTTGTGAAGCATGTTGTTAGGAAGCTACTGCAAGTTGGGATGAATATACAGTTTCCTTGAAGATGCCTCAGAAAAATAAATAGTAAATGTTTAGTTTATTTCTATTTGTGAACGTTCTCATTTATTTCTTTGTTTCATGGTTATTAGTGTCGCCATTTAATCGAGGATTTTGAAAATTGAGTTACAATCAGTCTCTAACACCCCCCCCTCCCCAGCAGCGAACAAATTAGAGTAAATGTATAAATTAGATAAATCCTAAAAAAAAAAAATTGGTTTTCTTTTACAGATGATTTTGTAATGAAATCAACTTAAGCTTTGTGAAAGAGATGTGGCCTGGAAAATGTTCTATTCTTTTTGAGTTTTTGACCGTATTTCATGATCCATCATAGGGTTATCTATAGGAGAAGCAGTAGATCCTTTCTGACGAGCGGTGAAAGGCCTACAGATGTGGTTGGTCAGAGAAAGCGGAACAGCTGCAGAGTGTCTTACCCAATCCTCATTTGTCCCTCCGTCCGGCTCATCAATAGTTTCCCTTGCCTTGTGTAACTTAATTTGTTGTCAAGAAACACTTCATTGTTAGTGTGATCCGGTATTTGAGTGGCTAGTATCGATGTCATGTGTGTAGTTCTTTCAAGCTCGAGAGTCTGATAATATTCTGCTGAAGCATTTACTCTTTATTCTTTGAATAATAGCAATATATTGAGGGGAATTTATAGTACCTCTATAAAAATCTTCTCTGTGTTGGTGGTAGGCGTCTGGTGAAAGAAGTCTCTGTGATCTCAGTTTTTAAAATCAAATGTCAAATCGACTGGTCAGCAAAATGCCCCTCCATTTCCTCATTACTTACCTCCTATCTCCAAGTCTGTCACTCTTCTCTCGTTTTCAACTCTCAGGTGGAAGGTGAGTCTTAAAGCATGTAGGAACGTGTGGATGTTTTTACGGTCGTCATTGATGTGTGTATTTTTCTCTTTCCTTTTAATTGTCTTTTCCTTCCTGTGTATGTCAACAATTTTCAAATAATTCTTAATTATTACATGTATTACAGCCTTTCAAATTTCATGAAATATTTGCATCTCATGCAAGTGCGTGTGTTAGCTGTTACGTTATAATATGACTTTATAAAAAGAAAGTCTCTTCTTCTTGATCTTAAAATTAAATAACGGAATGAGATCTGTACTTGTAAATATTTATATATAGACACATATTGTATATATGGTGATGATGATGATGATGATATCTCTTTGTCTACTGGTCTTTCAGATTGACTTGATGCATCTGTAAACTGCCTTTTTCTAACATTCTTTGATTTAATTGTTTGTTTTTAGGGTTTGCTTGCCATTTAAAGTCATGTTTGTTGGATTTTTGTTCAAGGACATGCTTGTCGTTTGAGGGCATGCTTGCTGACTGATAGCAGAGACATTTGCAAGATTCCCTCCCTTGTTTTTAAATTATTTTTTTTATCTCTTCCTTCTACTCCTTAAGGAGCTAAGTAATTATATAAATGTCTTGTCATCTTTGGGGTATACATGGTAACTGGTTGATTGTTGGTACTTGTAATGGTGGTAGTTGATGGGGGGGGGGATACTTGTAGATTCTACTTTCTTTCACTCTTTCCCTTCTCATTCATCTTGCTGTGTCCTCTTAATTCACCCTGAGATCACCGCGTTATGGTGAAGGGGGGAGATTTCAATGAAATAAAATACCAATGGTCAGGATGGGCGACTTCTTTTGGTTCCATTGGCTTTTTTTTTTCTGCCCAGATTTTTATTTGTAATCTATTTTATATAATTATATAATACATATATAATAATAATAATAATAATAATAATAATAATAATAATAATAATAATAATAATAATAATAATAATAATAATAATAATAATAAATCATTTCTATAGTGCATACATATATATATATATATATATATATATATATATATATATATATATATACACACATTCATTTACTATAATTCTTTGTTTTTAGCTTTCTCTTATTATTTTTTTAGATGTCACTTTAGGCTGGCAGTTAATGGGCATTGCTGATCTATAGATCTTTCTTCTTTCCTTTCTCATTCTTCTATTACATGTGTTTCATCTTGCTGTTTCTTCTTAATTCGAACTTGAGATCACCGTATATGGTTGATGGAGTACATTTCAATGAAATTACCAAACACCCTAAATGGATTTGGTTCAGACCTGTTTTGGTCTCTCTCCCCCCCCCCTATCTCTCTTTCTCTCTCTCTCTCTCCCACCCTCCTTCCCTCCCTCCCTCCCTCCTTCCCTCTCTCTCTCTCTCTCTAGATCTCTCTCTCTAGATCTCTCTAGATCTCTCCTCTCTCTCTCTCTCTCTAGATCTCTCTCTCTCTAGATCTCTCTCTCTCTGAATCTCTCTCTCTCTCTCTCTCTCTTTCTCTCTCTCCCTCCCTCCCCTCCCCCTCCCCTCCCCTCCCCCTCTCCCTCTCCCTCTCTCTCCCTCCCTCTCTCCTCTCCTCTCTCCTCTCTCTCTCTCTCTCTCTCTCTCTCTCTCTCTCTCTCTCTCTCTCTCTCTCTCTCTCATTGATGATAGGGTTTCTTATAGTAATGCATGCGACCACGAAGCAACATATATATGAAGCCCATGGAGTCTGAGTCATTTCTCTACTCTCACTCTCACACTCCCTTGACTTCATAAACCATGAAGCAAATCATGTAGTGATGTCCCTACTCACAGGCTCAGTGGTCATTACGTGGTGTCTTTGGCAACATTTCTACGCTTTCTCTTCCACAGCTTGGCAGCTCTTTCTTATTCCTTGCTTGCTATTCTTGCAGCACAGTCATTGTAGCCTTTGTCAAATATATATGTCATTGTAATCAATATGCTTTCCTTATTAGGATAATGATATTGTACATCTTCTACTCTATAAATCGCATCTTTGCTAAAATATTTCCGAGATAGTGTTTCAATTTCAAGGGGTATGAAGTTGTCTTCATGTCTCTAATCTTATCTTCTATAATTATTTTATCTTTTATCTAATATCTTCTCTAATTATCTTATCTTCTACCTTATATTCTTTAATTATATTAAATATATTATAAATCTCATCCAATGTCATTGGTGGGTTAGCGAGCACTGCTGGTAGTAGTGGTAGGTCCTTCTCCTTTCCCTTCATGGGCTCACTAAACTTTCATCTCACCATTTCCTCTCTATATTCAGCCTGAGATCACCGCATATGGTGGGTGGGTGGGGATTGGGGGTGGTTAAATTTCAATGAAACAATCAAGCGAAGGAATAATCCAATATATCTTTAAATAACTAACTGTCCCTGACTGGAAACCAACAGCTGGTATCAGTGTGTCACAAAGCAAAAAGTAGGCTACCATACCATTACATCATGTACCATTGTTTGATAGATGATTTTTTCGTCTCTTTGAGTGGGTAAAGTTGTGCAATTTCAATGTTTTATTCTTCTTGTCAAGTGTAAAAAAGTAATTAATTGTCAATTTTTGTAAAAAGAAACCCCAACAAAACAAACCTTGATTATTTTTTGTTGTTGTACATATTTTTTTTATACACACAAATCATGGAGATGTTATATCTTATCAATTAATTTTATCAACGATTGATGAATTATTTCTGTACACATTTAAGATTTATACACATTACGAAAAAACATTTTTGTTTGTTAAAAGTATTCTTTTTTAATTTAATTTAATAGAATATTGATTTGACATATTATTATTTTTACATATGATTTTGTGTCAAATGGAAGTGTATGTATTATAATAATATTTATTATTATTAGAATAAATATTATATATATATATATATCTATATTATAAACAGTAATTGACAAGGCTGTTTAATTAAAAAGTAAGCCCTGGAGTGTACAAAGCCAGAATTATTTTATTATATTTGAATCTTTTGACAAGTTGTAGGATGATTCTTGTTGGAGATTATGATTTGCTTGTTGTTCTTGTTACTGGACTGTAGCTGCTTGTCTTGAATAAATCAAGAGAATTCTTATCGGTGCATCAGTCTGGAGATTTGGGCTTCTTGCTTGTGTTTTTGGATTGTTTGTTTGTAAGTTTTGTTTTTTAAGGTTTTAAAAATTGTTTTTTTGCCCCTTATGTTATAGGTGTGTTTGTGTGTGGGGTGGGGGTGGAAAGGGGAAGGGGGGGGGATTATGATAAGTCTTACTTCTTTTCTTTCACTCCTACACTTATTAACTTCCACTTTGGTATTTCTTCTTCTCTTTATTCACCCTACTGAGATCACCGCACATGGTGGACGTGGTGAATCTAATTGAAACAAGCATTTTCTCTTCATCCACCCTGAGATCACTGCATATGGTGGACCGGGTAAATGTCATTGAAACAAGCCGTTTCTCTTCTTTATCCGCCCTACTGAGATTACCGCATTTTCTCTTTATATGGTGGATGATGGGGGTGAAGTTCAATTGAAGCAAACTAAGTTATAAGGTAAGGTCACTATTTTATGTTAGGCGTAATGGTTTTCATGTAGGCAGGGATTTCTGGTTGGACACTTCAGATTTTATTGGGTAAGGCATACACAATGTCTTTCTCCCTATTCCCAGGGTGATTGGTGGGTGTTATTAGAAGGTCTTACTTCTTTCCTTTCACCTTCATCGTCGTTCATCTTGCGGTTTTCTTTTTCTGTTTTCATTTTCACTTAATCTTTCATCTCGTTTGAAAGTTATAAAAACAAAGGGCTTCAACTTAAACGCAGTGCAATCAACTCCAACTCCTTTCCATTTCCATCGCATTTTACTTACTTTCAAACAAACAAACAAACAAACCGCCTTAAACACGACTGTAGTGTAAGTGGGAGGGAAAAAAAGAAGAAAAGATCGACCTGTATCACTGGCAACGAATGCGTGTCAAGGCGCATAACTCGAATTTTTCTCAGTTGTACATATTTGTATGGTTTATCTCCTCTGCTGTACACAATTTTCAAGGACAGAACTCATACACACACACACACACACACACAGAGAGAGAGACAGAGAGAGAGAGAGAGAGAGAGAGAGAGAGAGAGAGAGAGAGAGAGAGACAGACAGACAGACAGACAGACAGACAGACAGAACAGAGACAGAGAGACAGAGAAGGGGGATGAGAGAGACAGAGACAGAGAGAGAAAGAAGAGAGGTCAATGGTTACTTAAATAGTTCAGTTCAAAGACTGTTTAGTGTTATGTACAATCGTAGTTTTTTTTTCTTCTGGTAGGAGACTCAATAGTTCAGAGACAAGGTGTCGGGCTCTTAAACAAAAGGTCGTTGGTTCAAACTCCCGTATGTTGAACATTTCTCTGGATTTTTTGGGGGATGAAAGCCTCGTACGTACACTGGTCTCTCACTGTATCTGTCTTCTCTTATCGTGACGCGTCAATCAGCAAGGGCCCTGGAGGTCACAAGTCCTCCACGCCCTCCCCACACCCTCCTTACTCCAGGCCTCGGCTCCAAGTGTTCATATTCGCTGACGTGAATGCGCGAGGCGGTCTAGTCCTCGTCCCAAGTCCAAGATAGAATAGCTCCGTCTTGGGTCTCGTGCTAGGAAACTTCAGTATATAGGTAGTTCCAGGTCTCGTGGTATTCGTCAAAGCGAGAACTCGAATAACGCGAGACCAGAGAAGACGTTAGTTGGTAGTATCAATGAGTAATAGAAAAGCGAGTCTTGCCCAGGCCTAGTTAGACAGTGCTAACTAACTGGGGAGAAACTTTTTTTTGTGGAATTGACGTTGGGGTTGAGGGGAAGTGGAAGATATGGCATTAATGGCAAGGAATGGCATTGAAGCTGAGGGCCTCTCCGTCAGCTAACAATAAATATTACACAGAGCTGCCAACCAGTACGTATAAAAAACCACACGTAATTCAGTACGTTTTTTGGGCTTTGATTTGGTTTGATTTGATTTGATTTGATTTGATTCGATTTGATTTGATTTGATTTACCCACATTTACAACTAATGTGATCTGGGGGGGGGGTTGGTAGATTTAAAATTTTGCCCGGACTGCCCTGTAAATGTAAACAGTCAAGGAATCTTTTAAGGTGCACAGAGTGTTGTTTATATGCACACGGGACCTCCATTTTTATCGCGCGTCTCCAATAGGACTAGGTGTCGATCCACCTACCTGGACCAGGGTGTAGATTTTGCTAAAAAAAAACCTCGAGAAAATCTTTCAAGCGTTGGCGGGGATCGAACCCCACTACCTTGTGGTTGAGAGGTCGACACCTTGCCCATGAACTACAAAGTCCTCTTTTTGGGGTTTGACGAGTCCGTGTCTGTATTTACCTTGAAAAGTCTGTGTGTTGTACACCTTTTGTGTGTGAAAAGTATCTATATCTATCTATCTATCTATCCTATCTATCTATCTATCTATCTATCTATATATATATCTATCTATCCATCTATCTATCTATCTATCTATCTATCTATCTATCTATCTATCTATCTATCTATCTATCTATCTATCTATCTATCTATCTATCTATCTATCTATCTATCTATCTATCTATCTATCTATCTATCTATCTATCTATCTATCTATCTATCTATCTATCTATCTATCTATCTCTATCTATCTATCTATCTATCTATCTATCTATCTATCTATCTATCTATCTATCTATCTATCTATCTATATCTATCTATCTATCTATCTATCTATCTATCTATATCTATCTATCTATCTATCTATATCTATCTATCTATCTATCTATCTATCTATATATATATATATATATATATATATATATATATATATATATATATATATATATATACACACACATATATTTGAGTATGAGGGTTAACTGTAACTGTTGTGTAAAGAAACCCTTAGTCAACGGCAGAGACTTACTTTAAAAAGAGTTTGGGATGAAAGTCCGCAGACGCCATTCTGAGTTCGAAAACTAGCGTCGCACACTGCCGGAAAGGTCAGCGATAAGCCAATTGTTTCGTTATTTATCTTAAAAAGGTTTATTTAAGTGACATCATCAATATGTTCTGGAGTAAGAACTAGTTAGCATGGACACACTACTAACACCGTGTGTGTTTCAATTCTAAAATGTTGGCAGCTATGCTATTAATAATAGTATTATAATAGTAATACGTCATGTAATAGTTGAGGATGTTGAATGGACAAGTAGTTAAAGACTTGACTGGGTTGTGTTTGGCGAGATTGAGCCCTTAGTCTCATTTGGAGATGAAAACAGAATTTGACTCTCCATGCATAGCAACCGTAGCGTGTTATTAATGTTAAGATAAGATAAGATAAGATAAGATAAGATAAAACCTTATTATCCAGAAGGTACATTTTCATGGCATTATAATAATTACAGATGTACACATCAAATTCATTTTTCACTCTCTTAATACAATCATTTCTATCTCTCTTTCCAGGGTAATATTTCAATGCATGACAGGGACCCCCCCCTTTTTCTAAAAAAAAATAATAAAAAAATAAAAAAATCAAAGCTATACAAAAGAAAAAGAAAAAGATCAAACAAGAAGGAATATAAAACTTAACAGAAAATACATACACATGTCCGTTACATAATACATGATACATAATACATAATACATGATACATGCACATTCTACTTTGGAATCAAATGATGAACAGGACGTTTTAAAAATTTTGATTTGATTTACCCACATCCACAACTAAGGTGATCTCGCAGGGTTTGGTATTGTAAATTTCTTATTTTATGCAAACAGCCAAGGGATCTTTAACGTGCACAGAGTGTTGTGATCTGTACAATGGACCTCCCCTTTTTATCGTTCGTCTCCGATGGGACTAGGTGTCGATCCACCTACCTGGACCAACTCGACAACATTCTTCAACCGTCGGCGGGGTTGAACCCATGACCATTGGGTTGAGAGACCGATACCTTGCCCCTGGACTACCGAATCCCTCCCGTAGAGGATGGCACAGGGGCTTGTTTAAAAAAACCCAACAACTCCTTGTAGCAATATGACGTGGGGTGTAGTGAAGTGATATTTGAGGCAGAAAATTCTCCACTTTACAGCTAAAATTCAGAGTTTCACTAGTGTCAGGGATTGAAAAGTTATGGTAATTTTGGAGTTTCACTAATGTCAGGGATTCAAAGTTATGGTAAATTTGGAGTTTCAGTAATGCCAGGGATTGAAAAGTTATGGTAAATTTGGAGTTTCAGTAATGCCAGGGATTGAAAAGTTATGTTTGGAGTTTCTAATGTCAGGGAGTGAAAAGTTGTGGTAATACTAATGTCAGGGATTGAAAAGTTATGGTAAATTTGGAGTTTCACTAATGTCAGGGATTGACAAATTATGGTAAATGTGGAGTTTCACTAATGTCAGGGATTGAAAAGTTATGGTAGATGTGGACTTTCATTAGTGTTAGGGATTGAAAAGTTATGGTAAAATGTGGAGTTTCACTAATGTCAGGGATTGAAAAGTTATGGTAAATTTAGGAGTTTCACTAGTGTCAGGGATTGAAAAGTTATGGTAAATTAGGAGTTTCACTAGTGTCAGGGATTGAAAAGTTATGGTAAATTTAGAGTTTCATTAGTATCAGGGATTGAACAGTTATGGTTAGACATTGCAATCAGCACCCATGGTGTGTCTTGTCTTCGCTCTTCACAAGCAATGTCAGCGTGTGTCTTGTCTTCGCTCTTCACAAGCAATGTCAGCGTGTGTCTTGGCCTCACTATTCACAAGGAATATCAGCGTGTGTCTTGGCCTCACTATTCACAAGCAATGTCAGCGTGTGTCTTAGGAATATCAGCGTGTGTCTTAGGCTCACTATCAGCACAAGGAATGTCATGTGTCTTAGCCTCGCTCTTCATGTCAGCGTGTGTCTTAGGCTCACTATGTGTCACAAAGCAATGAATATCTTAGCCTCGCTCTTCAGCAATGTCAGCGTGTGTCTTGTCTTCGCTCTTCACAAGCAATGTCGGCGTGTGTCTTGTCTCGCTCTTCACAAGCAATGTCAGCGTTCACAAGGAATATCAGCGTGTGTCTTGGCTCGCTCTTCACAAGCAATATCCAGCGTGTGTCTTAGGCTCGCTCTTCACAAGCAATGTCAGCGTGTGTCTTAGGCCTCGCTCTTCACAAGCAATGTCAGCGTGTGTCTTAGCCTCGCTCTTCACAAGCAATGTCAGCGTGTGTCTTAGTCGCTCTTCACAAGCAATGTCAGCGTGTGTCTTGGCCTCTCGCTCTTCACAAGCAATGTCAGCGTGTGTCTTGTCTTCGCTCTTCACAAGCAATGTCAGCGTGTGTCTTGTCTTCGCTCTTCACAAGCAATGTCAACGTGTGTCTTGTCTTCACTTCACAAGCAATGTCAGCGTGTGTCTTGTCTTCACAAGCAATGTCAGCGTGTGTCTTGTCTTCGCTCTTCACAAGCAATGTCAGCGTGTGTCTTGTCTTCGCTCTTCACAAGCAATGTCAGCGTGTGTCTTGTCTTTTGCACAAGCAATGTCACCGTGTGTCCTGTCTTCGCTCTTCACAAGCAATGTCAGCGTGTGTCTTGTCCTCCTTCACAAGCAATGCTGCAAAGCAATATCAATGTGTCTTGGCCTCGCGCTCTTCAGCGTGTGTCTTGTCTCTTCACAAGCAATGTCTTCACACAAGCAATGTCAGCGTGTGTCTTGTCTTCGCTCTTCACAAGCAATGTCAGCGTGTGTCTTAGCCTCGCTCTTCACAAGCAATGTCAGCGTGTGTCTTAGCCTGGTCTTCAGCAATGTCAGCGTGTGTCTTAGCCTCGCTCTTCACAAGCAATGTCAGTGTATGTCTTGTCTTCGCTCTTCACAAGCAATGTCAGAGTGTGTCTTGCTCGCTTTCACAAGCAATGTCAGCGTGTGTCTTGGCCTGCTCTTCAGCAATGTCAGCGTGTGTCTTGGCCTGGCTCTTCACAAGCAATGTCAGCGTGTGTCTTGGCTTGCTCTTCACAAGCAATGTCAGCGTGTGTCTTGTCTCTTCACAAGCAATGTCAGAGTGTGTCTTGGCCTGTCTCTTCAAGCAATGTCAGCGTGTGTCTTGCCTGGCTCTTCACAAGCAATCAGCGTTGTCTTAGCCTCTCTCTTTCACAAGCAATGTCAGCTGTGTCTTGGCCTCGCTCTTCACAAGCAATGTCAGAGTGTGTCTTGGCGTGTGTCAGCGTTGTCTTGGCGCTCTTCACAAGCAATGTCAGCGTGTGTCTTGTCTTTCGCTCTTCTTGGTCTGGCTCTTCACAAGCAATGTCAGCGTGTGTCTTAGCCTCGCTCTTCACACAAGCAATGTCAGTGGCAGCGCTTTCCATCTTTAGATGTGTCTTTTTGAAAGATTCAGCCGCTCTGTCTTGTCTTCCATCATCAGCATTGGTCAGCGTGTTATTGGCCTCGCTCTTTCACAAGCAATGTCAGCGTGTGTCTTGTCTTCGCTCTCCACAAGCAATGTCAGAGGCCATCCCCAAATTGTCTTGTCTTTACTCTTCACAAGGAATATCAGCTTGTGTCTAGAAGCCCCTCGTTCTTCGCAAGAATGTCAGGTGTGTTTTGGCCTCGCTCTTCACAAGCAATATCAGCTGTGTCGGCCTTATAAAAGGCTCTAAGGCACCCATCTTTAGATGTGCTTTTTGAAGATTGGCTGCTCTGTCTGGAACAAACTTCCATCATCAGTGATTCCAATTCCAAAATAGGATGTTATTACAGTAAAAACCCAAACAGACAATGTTTAAAGGCTCATCTGTTTAGGAAGTTTCTATAATGAATTTTGAGGCCATCCCTAAAATTGCCCTCAGATAGATCAAGGAACAAGGAATGGAGGTCGCCCGTTAGAAGCCCGGAGGAGAAGCATCCAAACAAGAGATGAAGATCCAGGGATGGACGTGTTTTTGACAAAATGTAACTGATCATGTACAACTGGCGATCCACTGTGTCGGCCTTATTTAAGCATTTTTATTATAATAAATGAAGTGAAGTGAATGATCAATGATTCCAATTCCGTAATGATATTTCGTCACGTATTTTATTTCCGATTGCTTCTATAATGATTTTTATTCACGTAGTTTATGTTTCGATTATTCTTTTATTAGCTTTTTGTTCCTCTTAGTTTAAAACCTGTTTTTATTAAACTTTTATTGTTTTTAAAACTGTAACTAATATTACCTAGCATATTTTTTAAAATTTATTTATTTATTTTTATTATTTTTGTTGTATTATTATTTATTTATTATTATGATTATTATTATTATTATTATTATTATTATTATTATTATTATTATTATTATTATTATTATTATTATTATTATTATTATTATTATTATTATTATTATTATTATTATTATTAGTATTATTATTATTATTATTTTTATTTATTATTATTATTATTATTATTATTATTATTATTATTATTATTATTATTATTATTATTATTATTATTATTATTATTATTATTATTATTATTATTATTATTATTATTATTATTATTATTATATTATTATTATTACATTCATTGCCTACATGCATATTTTGTATGGTTTCCACCTCCCAACCCCAACCCCAACTATCCTTAAACAAAACTAATACCCACCCCTCTCCCACCCTCAAATTGAGTCGTCATGTATGTTCTTGCGTTTTCAACACTGAAAGGAGTAAAGGAGGGAAACAACTGATGTTTTATTTTATGGTCTTTATATTTACATGGATTATGTCCCTGGATCTTTCTCATTACGGGCATTCGAACTGTAGTGTTTGTAGAAAAAGTGGAAATTTGGCCTGACTGGATACTGGTAACCCCCTCCCCCACCCCCCAACCAAAACCCCACTCCCCCAACAACCCAAACCTCCAAAAATACCCCAACTCCACTGAACACCCTCCCCCCCCCCAAACTCCTCCCCCCAAACTCCCCCCCAAAAAACACACAAAAAAAAAAACAAAAACAACAAAAAACAAAACAAAACAAACCCAAAAAAAACAAAAGACAAACAAAAAACAAAACAAAACAACAACCCCCCACCCCCTCCCCCTAAGAAAAAATAAAATAACACCCCCAACAACAACTCCTTCTGGAATTCGAATCCAGGTTAACTGCACAACTGTATTCCATTTCTTCCAATTCTATCGCCTAAACCACTGCGCCATGATGGCTGTTTGCTCTGGGGTCTCTATGAGTGTTGAATGGGGCCTCCATGTATGAAGAATGGAGCCTCCATAAATGAAGAATGGGGCCTTCATGAATGGTGAATGGGGCCTCCGTGAATGATAAATGGGGCCTCTATCTGTTTGTCTCTATCTGTCTGTCTGTCTCTCTCTCTGTGTCTCTGTCTGTCTGTATCTGTCTGTCTCTGTGTGTCTGTCTCTCTCTCCCCCCTCTCTCTCTCTCTTTTTCTCTCTGTCTGTCTGTCTCACTGTCTCTTTTCTTCGCCCTCCCCACACACACAAAAGAACCCCCCCAACAACAACAATAAACAAATTTAAAAAAAATGCAACAAGAAGAAAAAACTATACGTCCTTCCCTTTTCGACCTTTCCCCTTCTCCCCCTCTCCTCTCACCAACCCAACTATCGCATTCCCGCAGTAGTGGTAACAAAACAGAGCAAAGGAAACAGATTAAAAAATAAAGAAAAGAAGAAGAAATAAATAAAGAGAACCTTGATTAAAAAGATTGCAAACAAACCCAATTATTATTACTCTTTTAATTGGAACACTAAAAATCTTGAAATAAAAAATAAAAAATAAAAAAATATATAGATCTACCAGCATGCCTGTAAATAATGTTGGATTATTGTTTCTCTTCATCATAAAACTGTCTTTTGAACTTTGGCTGCGGCTAACTCAGCAACTACTGTATCGGTTACGAGTGATACCAAGTACGAATATTGTATCAAATTAGTACTGATACGGAAGTTATGCGGCTCTTCATTCTAATGACCCGAAAATCGAGAAATTAGATCTAGATCTAGATCAACAATAAAAAGTTTCTAGATCTAGATCTAGTAACAATAAAAGGTTTCAGGGCAAAACATATTTTTCAATCAAGTAAAACCTAACTGATTTGACCCAAGAGTTTATTCGCCAAGAACCTAAAGCAGGCTATTTGAAATCTACATGCGTATGAAAGTTTTGGGCAGTGGTTCCTGAGATTAGAGCAATAGCAGGTAGGCGTGAACAGTACTATTCCAATTAAAACTCAAAACAAACCTGGTGATGATCACTAATATGTCTGTCCTCTGTTTACTCTAGCATCCATTGTACCGTAAAATATAGAACTGCTAACTATTATGTAGTCTATGATTGACTTTTCACATCTGTCTTCATTTACAGAAAACAAAGAAAATAGGACAAGGGAATAGAAAATGTAGGACCAAATAATATTTTGATCTTCAGGAGTAGATGTCAAAGACAGAGCTAGAGCAGGAATAGGCCTCCTAATGCATAAAAGGCAAGAAATACTACTAGAAAGTTGGAAATGTATACACCCACGGCTATTAGAGGTAAATATTAAACCAAAAGGAAGAGAAATCAAATTATTAATAGCTACAAACAAGATGCAACTAAAGAAGAAAAATATCTTCGAAAACGATTTACAAATAGCTGCAGAGAATCTTAAACCCAAACAGGTACTAATGCTTTTAGGAGATTTAAACGCCAGAGTAGGCAACAATGGAAACATGCAGCAGGAGTAATAGGTAAAGAAGGAGAGACAACAACTTTTTCCAAATGGAGAGACTAACATATTTTTGCCTAAAGAATAACATGAAAATAGCCAACACTTTTTTTCCTCATAAAGATATCCACAGATATACAAGAGTAAATGAAGACAGGTGTGAAATTTCAATGATAGTCAATATTAGTTAGTAGCTCCCTTACAGTACATTGATGCAAGAGTAAACAGAGGAGCAGAAATATTTAGTGATCATCACTTAGTGATTGCCAAAAAGGAAAGAGAAGAAAAGGGTCACAAGGGAAACATATGAGGTGATCCTCACACTTCTAGTTTTGAACAGAATTCCGTGACACTCGCCTGGAATGGGCACGGGCAGGGAAAGCGATTTTTTAAAACGTTTTTTTTTGTGTATGTGGAAATTAAAAGACGAGAGCGGTCTCTCGCATTTCACAGCAGTCAAACTGAGAAAAATGGGCGCTGATCGTGCAGAAAAGACGGTGATTAAATTTAGTTCTTTGTACTGAGACAAAATGGGAAAGACATGTTTATTTGTGAGACTACCACTACTACTAATAATGATACTAATAATATTGATACCATCATCACCACATCACCGCTACTACTACGACTACTACTACTACTACTACTACTACTACTACTACTACTACTACTACTACTACTACTACTACTACTACTACTACTACTACTACTACTACTACTACTACTACTACTACCATACTACTACTACTACTACTACTACTACTACTACTACTACTACTACTACCACTGCTACTACTACTACTACAACTACTACTGCTACTACTACTACTACTACTACTACTACTACTACTACTACTACTACTACTACTACTATAACTACTACTAATACTACCACTACTACTACTACTACTACTACTACTACTACTACTACTACTACTACTACCAATACTATTACTACTCTTGCCACTACTATTACTACTACCACTACTTCTACTACTACTACTACTACTACTACTACTACTACTACTACTACTACTACTACTACTACTACTACTACTATTACCACTACAACTACTACTACTATACTACTACTGTTACTACTACTACTACTACTACTACTACTACTACTACTACTACTACTACTACTAGTGCTACTACTACTATTACTGCTGCTACTACTACTACTACTACTACTACTACTACTACTACTACTACTACTACTACTACTACTACTACTACTACTATTACTACTACTACTAATATATATCTATCGCTACTATATTCCAAGCGATTGAAACTAAATGCTACCTACACGAACTACGCTACAGCACGAACTACTAATCTACATTTAATCTTCATTACAACGCCTAACCTCACTTTATCCTCTTCCTTAAATCTTTATTCGACACATTACTACTACTACTACTACTACTACTACTACTATATTGTCCACAAGAACCTGTCAATTTTAGTCCTTTATGTGTGTTGGAGGGATGCAAACCAGTTTCTCCGATATAGATTCTAGGCTGCTGATTGCTAAATTACATTGCAAGAGGCGCAGAAGAATTGCCGATTCACTAGTCTATCTAGGAACTGAATGGTTGTGGAGCTACAACAATAACAACAACAACTACTACTACTACTACTACTACTACTACTACTACTACTACTACTGTTGCTACTACTACTACTACTACTACTACTACTACTACTACTACTACGACTACGACTACTACTACTAGTGCTTCTGCTGCTACTACTACTACTACTGCTACTACTAATTACTACTACTACTACTACTACTACTACTACTACTACTACTACTACTACTACTACTACTACTACTGCTACTACTACTACTACTACTACTACTACTACTACTACTACTACTACTACTATTACTACTACTACTACTACTACTACTACTACTACTACTACTACTACTACTACTACTACTACTACTACTACTAGTAGTACTTTAGTGCTTCCGTTGCTGCTGCTACTAAGAAAACTAACTGTAATAGTTATACTACATTTTATGATTATCAATTACATGATATTTGGAAGCTATGACCACACTACTACTACTACTACTACTACTACTGACCCACATACAAGACGCTACTACTACACACACTACTACACACATACACACACATACACACACATACACACATACTACACACATACTACTACTACATACTACACATACTACACAGTACACACCACTACACACACTATACACACTACTACACACATACACACATACACACTACTACACACTACTACACTACTACTATACACACACTACTACTACTACTAGTACCATACACACACTAGTACACACAATGTAATAGTTATACATTTTACACACATACACACATACACACAGACACATACACACATACACACACACATACATACATACACACATACACACACATACACACATACACACATATACATAGACACATACATACACACATAGACACATACTCACACACATACACATACACACATACACACACACACACACATACACACACATACACATATACACACACACACACATAAATCCGTCACGAACCGCTCCTCCCCCTTTTAAAGAAACCAACAAGATAGTAATAGCAAACAAATAAACAAACAACAAAGAATTTTAGCAGCAGCAATCCAACACCAACCCCCCCTCCAACCCCCACCCCTCCCCCAACCCGGTGTAAAGTACATCTCGATACATTTTATCTACCGATGTATTGTTGTTTTTTTTTCACAAACAAAATAAATTAGATATCAAACTCTCAAACCGCTCTACTCTTCCACGCAAGACCATAAATCTCAACAAGCAAACTTAACATGCAAAAGCTTACACACACACATACATAAATAAACATTAACTCCTCTAGCTGCATTACTTAATAATTTTATTTATTCTTCGCCCTCTTCCAAGTAATCGAATCATCTGAGCCGAGTTACGATCCAAAACTCGATTACCCAGCTGGCTGTGATTGCCCGGGTCCAGTCTGCGCTCACTCTTTGTACAATGTATTGAGACAGTGGACAGACATCTCATAGCGCCAGGTATCCAATAAATAATAATAAAAAAATTCGCCCGTGCTCGTAGCTCACTGGGGTCGAGTTGATAAATGACCTGCAAAATGTTGTGTCTCGCTCCTATCTAATCAGCGTGTGCTTTGAAGTGAATTCAATTATTTGTGGGGCTGTCTTGATTAAAAAGAATAAAAAAAAAAGAAAAAAGAAGAAGATAACCCCCCCACCCCCCATCCCCCCCCCAAAAAAAAATCTATATGAAAAATCATGCTTTGAAAGTTTCTATGGCGATGTCTTTGATTTCATACCACGAGGCCGTAGTAAAATCCTCTTTTCTCTTTAGTTTTATACACAATACACAAATAGGATATCTAACCGAGGCGTTTTACCGTGTTTCATTTAAACGGTATCGATCAGTATTACGGATTCGGCCTTTTGTTGATCTGTTGATTTGACTATGCATTGGTTTCTCGGTTATATCATCAAGAAATGTAATGGTTTTGCTTTATGTTTCTTGTTAAAAAATAGTCAGCCAAAGCCTAGTTCCTTTCACCGTTTCACCGAGCATGTGGAAGACTTGAGTTATGCATTCGTTCACTCACTCTATTAACCCCGCTGCCTCTCAAGATGTACATTTTTCCCCCTTATTTCTGGCTTTATCTAACCTTGACTGTCCGTCACATAATATTGCTTTTAAAAGCGTCTCTTCTAGTTCTTCTACCCAAATATGCTTTTCTTTGAAAATGACGTCTTGATTTCTTCTTCTTCTTCTTCTTTTCTTCTTCTTCTTCTTCTTCTTCTTCTTCTTCTTCTTCTTCTTCTTCTTCTTCTTCTTCTTCTTCTTCTTCTTCTTCTTCTTCTTCTTCTTCTTCCTTCTTCTTCTTCTTCTTCTTCTTCTTCTTCTTCCTCCTCCTCCCTCCTCCTCCTCCTCCTTCTTCTTCTCCTTCTTCTTCTCCTTCTTCTTCTACTTCTTCTTCTTCTTCTTCTTCTTCTTCTTCTTCTTCTTCTTCTTCTTCTTCTTCTTCTTCTTCTTCTTCTTCTTCTTCTTCTTCTTCTTCTTCTTCTTCTTCAAATTGGACTTCTTCTTCTTCTTCTTCTTCTTCTTCTTCTTCTTCTTCTTCTTCTTCTTCTTCTTCTTCTTCTTCTTCTTCTTCTTCGTCCAAATATGGACACACAAATGGTCAACGTACATGGACACACAAATGGTCAATTTATATGGACACACAAATGGTCAATTTATATGGACACACAAATGGTCAATTTATATGGACACACAAATGGTCAATTTATATGGACACAAATGGTCAATTTATATGAACACACAAATGGTCAATTTATATGGACACAAATGGTAAATTTATATGGACACACAAATGGTCCATTTATATGGACACACAAATGGTCAATTTATATGGACACACAAATGGTCAACGTATATGGACACACAAATGGTCAATTTATATGGAAACACAAATGGTCAACGTTTATGGACACACAAATGGTCAATTTATATGGACACACAAATGGTCAACGTGTATGGACTCACAAATGGTCAATGTATATGGACACACAAATGGTCAATGTATATGGACACACAAATGGTCAATTTATATGGACACACAAATGGTCAACTAAAAATAGATTTAATTGTTCTGACTATACTATTTTACTACACATGTCCGATTATTCTGACACATCCTCGGGCATGATAAAGAAACGCCACGTATCGAATCTATGATTATCTACTTCAAAGAGAAAAATACAAAGAGACAAGGTAAACCAAAAACAACTCAGACAAAGGTGAAATACAAATTAATACTTGAATACATCGAAGATGTAGGCAACATTGCACAAAACAGACGGGAGTGGAAGCACATTCAGGAACCCACATTCACAAAACAGACAGGAAGTTATACAAAACAGACGAAGTGGAAGCACATTCAGGAACCACATTATACAAAACAGACGGAAGTGGAAGCACATTCAGGAACCCTCATTGCACAAAACAGACGGAAGTGGAAGCACATTCAGGAACCCTCATTGCACAAAACAGACGGCTGTGGAAGCACATTCAAGAACCCACATTGCACAAAACAGACGGAAGTGGAAGCACATTCAAGAACCCACATTGCACAAAACAGACGGAAGCGGAAGTACATTCAAGAACCCACATTGCACAAAACAGACGGAAGTGGAAGCACATTCAGGAACCCACATTGCACAAAACAGACGGAAGTGGAAGCACATTCAGAAACCCACATTGCACAAAACAGACGGAAGTGGAAGCACATTCAGAAACCCACATTGCACAAAAACAGACGGAAGTGGAAGCACATTCAGGAAGCCACATTGCACAAAACAGACGGAAGTGGAAGCACATTCAGGAACCCACATTATACAAAACAGACGGAAGTGGAAGCACATTCAGGAACCCACATTGCACAAAACAGACGGAAGTGGAAGCACATTCAGGAACCCACATTGCATAACACAGACGGAAGTGGAAGCACATTCAGAACCCACATTGCATAACACAGACGGAAGTGGAAGCACATTCAGGAACCCACATTGCACAAAACAGACGGAGGTGGAAGCACATTCAGGAACCCTCATTGCATAAAACAAACGGAAGTGGGAGCATATTCAGGAGCCCACATTGCACAAAACAGAGGAAGTGGAAGCACATTCAGGAACCCACATTGCACAAAACAGACGGAAGTGGAAGCACATTCAGGAACCCACATTGCACAAAACAGACGGAAGTGGAAGCACATTCAGCAACCCACATTGCACAAAACAGACGGAAGTGGAAGCACATTCAGGAACCCACATTGCACAAAACAGACGGAAGTGGAAGCACATTCAGGAAGCCACATTGCACAAAACAGACGGAAGCGGAAGCACATTCAGGAACCCACATTGCATAACACAGACGGAAGTGGAAGCACATTCAGGAACCCACATTGCACAAAACAGACGGAAGTGGAAGCACATTCAGGAACCCTCATTGCACAAAACAAACGGAAGTGGAAGCATATTCAGGAGCCCACATTGCACAAAACAGAGGAAGTGGAAGCACATTCAGGAACCCACATTGCACAAAACAGACGGAAGTGGAAGCACATTCAGGAACCCACATTGCACAAAACAGACGTAAGTGGAAGCACATCCAGGAAGCCACATTGCACAAAACAGACGGAAGTGGAAGCACATTCAGGAACCTACAACTGGCCAGAGCCAACTGAGACCGTAAGCCATGAGACTCCGTTCAAAGGGTTGTAAATAAATTAAACTCAAACGTTGAACCAGTCCGTTCTGCACTTTGTCGGCTCAAAATTAAGGTATTGTCCTAATTACATAGAAACCAGTTTTTAGGGTGGGGGGGGGGGGAATCAGATCTTAAGCTAGGGGCGCTACCTAAGGGGATGTAAATAAATTTTTGAACAATCAAACCATCGGAACCAAACTCACAACACAACAGTTTCGCGATAAAGCATTCCATAGTACCTATATATAAATTAAACATCTCTAGCTTTGACCCTTATAACTCAGGAATCACTGCCCAAAACCTCCAGTTTTGGCATGTAGATTAAGTTCTTAACGAATAAACTCTTGGATCAAATCAGTATTTTAATTTATTTGAAAAAAAAATGCAATCAACAAAACTTGTTAAAAACTGTTACTAGGTCTAATTTTTCGATTTCCGGTTATTGCAATACAATAAAAAATGCTGCTGCGCAATAATCGTACTTGATATCACCCGTAATCGATACAGTGGTTTTTGAGTTAACCACAGTCAAAGTTCAAGAGACCTAGCTTTGTAATAGAGAGGAATCACATTCTAACGCTATTTACGGGTATGCTTGTATATTATAAGTAATATAAATACTATCAAATGACATCACGCGTCCTTGATAAGAGGTGCCAAGCCTAGTCATTCTCTCATAGCACATCGCATATGCAGCATACTACCACGCATTTCTTAGCATTCTTTTACCTACATAATTTCTGCGGTTATTTTCGGTCCATGTTGTTGCGTTCCAATGAACACAAGCTCATACAATGAGAATACTAATCGAAAGAACACGGAACAAAACAAAGCGAAATTCCAGAATGAAACACAACACAACCTGACTCCTATAGCAACAAGCAACGAAAACATTAATGCAACGTCGCCTGTCTACTAGAAAGAGATTGTTCACACCCAAAACCAACCTTCCCTCCTCACACAATAAAAAAAAAGAAAAGGAAAAAGACAAAAAAGGGAGAAAAAACCCAACAAAAAACAAAAAAACAAAACAAAACGGAATCCATCCACCCCCCTCCCCCTCCCCCAACAAACCAACAACAAAACCTCGACAAAAAAACCAAAACAAAACATAAACAGAAATTCAAATAAACCAACACATAGTATTATTATCTTCAGTTACAAATGTGTACGTGTATATATACACTTCCCTATTCTCATCGAAATGGATATTGTGTCAATGACAGAGAA
>JAXRKP010001042.1:15000-37500 GCA_037039925.1 Doris montereyensis | reverse complement strand
GTGTGTGTGTGTAAATGTGAAGGAGTCCACATCACCACCTATGACTAGTGTGTGTGTGTGTGTGTGTAAATGTGAAGGGAGTCACATCACCACCTATGACTAGTGTGTGTGTGTGTGTGTGTGTAAATGAATAGTCACATCACCACCTATGACTTACTGTGGAGTGTGTGTGTGTAAATGTGAAGGGAACCACATCACCACCTATGACTAGTGTGTGTGTGTGTGTGTGTAAATGTGAGGGGAACATCACCACCTACGACTAGTGTGGTGTGTGTGTGTGTATAATGAAGGATAATAACATCACCACCTATGACTAGTGTGTGTGGGTGGGTGTAAATGTGAAGGAATTACATCACCACCTAGTGGACTAGTGTGTGGGTGATAAGTGTGTTGTAATGGTGACATCACCACCTATGACTAGTGGTGGTGATAAGGAATTGAAGATGTGGATTAACAGTCGTTAATCTCGTTATTATGATTAAGTTGTAGTGGTGTGATAAGGGAATGATGTGGAGCAACGTGGTAGTAGTAGTTGTAATAAGGATTTTGTGGTTGTTATGGTGATTGTAGTGGTGGTGATAAGGGTTGTGATTGTGGCGTAAGTGGTAGTAGTAGTGGTGATAAGGGTTGTGATGGTGGCGTAAGTGGTAGTAGTGGTGGTGATAAGGGTTGTGATGGTGGCGTAAGTGGTAGTAGTGGTGGTGATAAGGGTTGTGATGGTGGCGTAAGTGGTAGTAGTAGTGGTGGTGATAAGGGTTGTGATGGTGGCGTAAGTGGTAGTAGTAGTGGTGATAAGGGTTGTGATGGTGGCGTAAGTGGTAGTAGTAGTGGTGGTGATAAGGGTTGTGATGGTAGCGTAAGTGGTAGTAGTAGTGGTGATAAGGGTTGTGATGGTGGCGTAAGTGGTAGTAGTAGTGGTGGTGATAAGGGTTGTGATGGTGGCGTAACTGGTAGTAGTGGTGGTGATAAGGGTTGTGATGGTGGCGTAAGTGGTAGTAGTGGTGGTGATAAGGGTTGTGATGGTGGCGTAAGTGGTAGTAGTGGTGGTGATAAGGGTTGTGATGGTGGCGTAAGTGGTAGTAGTAGTGGTGGTGATAAGGGTTGTGATGGTGGCGTAAGTGGTAGTAGTAGTGGTGGTGATAAGGGTTGTGATGGTGGCGTAAGTGGTAGTAGTAGTGGTGGTGATAAGGGTTGTGATGGTGGCGTAAGTGGTAGTAGTAGTGGTGGTGATAGGGTTGTGATGGTGGCGTAAGTAGTAGTAGTGGTGGTGATAAGGGTTGTGATGGTGGCGTAAGTGGTAGTAGTGGTGGTGATAAGGGTTGTGATGGTGGCGTAAGTGGTAGTAGTGGTGGTGATAGGGTTGTGATGGTGGCGTAAGTGGTAGTAGTAGTGGTGGTGATAAGGGTTGTGATGGTGGCGTAAAGTGGTAGTAGTGGTGGTGATAAGGGTTGTGATGGTGGCGTAAGTGGTAGTAGTGGGTGGTGATAAGGGTTGTGATGGTGGCGTAAGTGGTAGTAGTAGTGGTGGTGATAGGGGTTGTGATGGTGGCGTAAGTGGTAGTAGTAGTGGTGGTGATAAGGGTTGTGATGGTGGCGTAAGTGGTAGTAGTAGTGGTGATAAGGGCTGTGATGGTAGCGTAAGTGGTAGTAGTGGTGATAAGGGTTGTGATGGTGGCGTAAGTGGTAGTAGTAGTGGTGATAAGGGTTGTGATGGTAGCGTAATTGGTAGTAGTGGTGATAAGGGTTGTGATGGTAGCGTAAGTGAGTAGTAGTGGTGATAAGGGTTGTGATGGTAGCGTAATTGATAGTAGTGGTGATAAGGGTTGTGATGGTAGCGTAAGTGATAGTAGTGGTGATAAGGGTTGTGATGGTAGCGTAAGTGATAGTAGTGGTGGTATGGTGATGGTAGCGTAAGTGATAGTAGTGGTGATAAGGGTTGTGATGGTAGCGTAAGTGGTAGTAGTAGTGGTAGGGTGATAAGGGTTGTGATGGTAGCGTAAGTGGTAGTAGTAGTGGTGATAAGGGTTGTGATGGTAGCGTAAGTGGTAGTAGTAGTGGTGATAAGGGTTGTGATGGTAGCGTAAGTGGTAGTAGTAGTGGTGATAAGGGTTGTGATGGTAGCGTAAGTGGTAGTAGTAGTGGTGATAAGGGTTGTGATGGTAGCGTAAGTGGTAGTAGTAGTGGTGATAAGGGTTGTGATGGTAGCGTAAGTGATAGTAGTGTGATAAGGGTTGTGATGGTAGCGTAAGTGGTAGTAGTAGTGGTGATAAGGGTTGTGATGGTGGCGTAAGTGATAGTAGTGGTGGTGATAAGGGTTGTGATGGTAGTGTAAGTGGTAGTAGTAGTGGTGATAAGGGTTGTGATGGTGGCGTAAGTGGTAGTAGTAGTGGTGATAAGGGTTGTGATGGTAGCGTAAGTGGTATAGTAGTGTGGTGATAAGGGTTGTGATGGTAGCGTAAGTGATAGTAGTAGTGTGGTGATAAGGGTTGTGATGGTAGCGTAAGTGGTAGTAGTAGTGGTGGTGATAAGGGTTGTGATGGTGGCGTAAGTGGTAGTAGTAGTGGTGGTGATAAGGGTTGTGATGGTGGTGTAAGTGGTAGTATGTAGTGGTGGTGGTGATAAGGGTTGTGATGGTGGTGTAAGTGGTAGTAGTAGTGTGGTGATAAGGGTTGTGATGGTAGCGTAAGTGGTAGTAGTAGTGGTGGTGATAAGGGTTGTGATGGTAGCGTAATGGTGTAGTAGTAGTGGTGATAAGGGTTGTGATGGTAGCGTAAGTGGTAGTAGTAGTTGGTGATATAGGGTTGTGATGTTAGCGTAAGTGGTAGTAGTAGTGGTGGTGATAAGGGTTGTGATGGTAGCGTAAGTGGTAGTAGTAGTAGTGTGATAAGGGTTGTGATGGTAGCGTAAGTGGTAGTAGTAGTGGTGATAAGGGTTGTGATGGTAGCGTAAGTGGTTGTGATGGTATGCGTGATGGTAGTGAGTAGTAGTAGTGGTGATAAGGGTTGTGATGGTAGCGTAAGTGGTAGTAGTAGTAGTGGTGGTGATAAGGGTTGTGATGGTAGCGTAAGTGATAGTAGTAGTGGTGGTGATATGGGTTGTGATGGTGGCGTAAGTGGTAGTAGTAGTGGTGGTGATAAGGGTTGTGATGGTGGCGTAAGTAGTAGTAGTGGTGGTGATAAAGGTTGTGATGGTGGCGTAAGTAGTAGTAGTGGTGGTGATAAGGGTTGTGATGGTGGCGTAAGTAGTAGTAGTGGTGGTGATAAGGGTTGTGATGGTGGCGTAAGTGGTAGTAGTAGTCGTGGTGATAAGGGTTGTGATGGTAGCGTAAGTGATAGTGGTGGTGTTAAGGGTTGTGATGGTGGCGTAAGTAGTAGTAGTGGTGGTGATAAGGGTTGTGATGGTAGCGTAAGTGATAGTAGTAGTGGTGATAAGGGTTGTGATGGTGGCGTAAGTGGTAGTAGTGGTGGCGTTTGTGTTGGTAGATACTGTTTCAAAATATTTCCCACCTCTTGTTTATTTTTCGTTTGATCGTTTCTTTTAATGTCTTCGATTGACGATCAATTACTGATTGACGGTCTGACCAATGACTGAGATTGTGCGTTGAAATCTTTGTTTCGCTATAGGAATATCGCAGAACATGTTTTTATCCACTGCATGATAATGCCACTAGACAGCAGCTGGGAGGACATGCCTTGCAAGGGATTAGCATTCTGTTCCAAACGTTGTCGTGTTTGTCATTTAACAGTGAGATGAACTTCTGTCTTATAGGCTTTGAATCTTGAACTCAAAATACTTTAAATATATCAAAAATGCTTCGAATCCAACCAACTGATCGCGTGTTCGTGCCCTACAGTCCCCCCCCGAATAGATTCAATCCCCTGGTCCAGGTAGGTGGACTGACATATAGTTCCACTGGCAGCAGACGATAAATAGGTCTCGTGTGCAGATTACAACACTGAGCACATAAGCGATCCATCGGCTGTTTACAGGGCAGTCCGTGTCAAAATTACAACAACAAAAAAAATCCTACTAAAAATTCTGAGATCACCTTAGTTGTGGATGTGGGTAAATAAAAGTCAAGTCTAATCAAAAAGTGTTTCGAATTCTTCCTTCTCATATGAAACAAAAAGTAATCAGAGTGCCATTATAAGTGAAAAAACATTTTCTTTGCCTTCAGATATTTCTGATCAAAGGCTTCATAAAAATAGAAATTGCCTCCGTCATAGTCATGACCGATGCAACAATCTTACTTTTGAAAATGTCTTTATCGTGTTTATATATTAAGTTAATCAATATTTTTCTAGTGTACAGAAACTATTTGAATAAAAGTCATCAAGGCTTTTGCATTGTACAGAGAACTATTAGAATTAAAGTCATCAATGTTTTTCTATTGTACAGACAACTATTAGAATACAATTCATTTCTATTGCACAGAGAATTACTTGAATAAAAGTCATCAATGTTTTTCTATTGTACAAAACTACTAGAATAAAAGTCTTCAATGTCTTTCTATTGTACAGAAAACTACAAGAATAAAAGCCTTCAATGTCTTTCTAAATAAAAGTCTTCAATGTCTTTCTATTTTAATGTCTTTCTATTGAAAAAAACTACAAGAATAAAAGCCTTCAATGTCTTTCTATTTTACAGAAAACTACAAGAAAAAGCCTTCAATGTCTTTCTATTTTAGAAAACTACGAGAATTCTTCAATGTCTTTCTATTTTACAGAAAACTACGAGAAACTAATGTCTTTCTATTGTTACTAGAATAAAAAGCCTTCAATGAGTTTTTATTCTTCAGAAAACTTCAATGTCTTGATCTTTTTTACTAGAATAAAGTCTTCAATGTCTTTCTATTATACAGAAAACTACTAGAATAAAAGTCTTCACTTTCTAGAAGAAAACTAAGAATAAAAGTCTTCAATATTTTTCTATTGTACAGAAAACTACTAGAATAAAAGCCTTCAATGTCTTTCTATTGTACAGAAACCTACTAGAATAAAAGCCTTCAATGTCTTTTTATTATACAGAAAACTACTAGAATAAAAGCCTAGAATCAATGATTTTTTATTCTTCAGAAAACTACTAGAATAAAAGTCTTCAATGATTTTTTATTCTTCAGAAAACTACTAGAATAAAAGCCTTCAATGTCTGTCTATTGTACAGAAAACTACTAGAATAAAAGCCTTCAATGTCTTTCTATTATACAGAAAACTACTAGAATAAAAGCCTTCAGTGTCTTTCTATTGTACAGAAAACTACTAGAATAAAAGCCTTCAATGTCTGTCTATTGTACAGAAAACTACTAGAATAAAACTCATCAATATTTTTCTATTGTACAGAAAACTACTAGAATAAAACCTTCAATGTCTTTTATTATACATAAAACTACTAGAATAAAACTCATCAATATTTTTCTATTGTACAGAAACTAATAAAACTCATTTTTTTCTATTGTACAGAAAACTACTAGAATAAAAGCCTTCAATGTTTTTCTATTGAAGAGAAAACTATTGAAAAGAAAACTACTAGAATAAAAGTCATAAATGATTTTTTATTCTTCAGAAAACTACTAGAATAAAACTCATCACTGTTTTTCTATTGTACAGAAAACTACTAGAATAAAAGTCATCACTGTTTTTCTATTGTACAGAAAACTGCTTGAATAAAAGTCATCAATGTTTTTCTATTGTACAGGATAATATTTGAATAAAAGACATCAATATTTTTCTATTGTACAAAAAACTACTCAAATAAAGTCACCAATATTTTTCTATTGCATAGAAAACTACTAGAATAACAGTCATCAATGTTGTTATATTGTACAGGACATTATTTGATTAAAAGTCATCAATGTTTTTCTATTGTACAGAAAACTACTAGAATAAAAGTCATTATTATTTTTCTGTTATACAGGATATTCTTTGAATAAAAGTCATCAACGTTTTTCTATTTAACAGAAAACTACTCAAATAAAAGTCATTAATATTTTTCTGTTGTACAGAAAACTGCTTGAATACAAGTCATGAACAGTTTTCTATTGTACAGAAAACTGCTTGAAAAAAAGTCATCAATGTTGTTCTATTGTACAGGATATTATTTGAATAAAAGTCATCAATGTTGTTCTATTGTACAGAAAACTACTCAAATAAAAGTCATTAATATTTTTCTGTTGTACAGGATATTCTTTGAATAAAAATCATGAATATGTTTCTATTGTACAGGATATTATGTGAATAAAAGTCATCAATGTTTTTCTATTGTACAGGATATTATTTGAATAAAAGTCATCAATGTTTTTCTATTGTACAGGATATTATTTGAATAAAAGTCATCAATGTTTTTCTATTGTACATGATACTATGTGAATAAAAGTCATCAATGTTTTTCTATTGTACATGATATTATTTGAATAAAAGTCATCAATGTTTTTCTATTGTACAGGATATTATTTGAATAAAAGTCATCAATGTTTTTCTATTGTACAGGATATTATTTGAATAAAAGTCATCAATGTTTTTCTATAGCACAGAAAACTGCTTGAATACAAGTCATCACTGTTTTTCTATAGCACAGAAAACTGCTTGAATACAAGTCATCACTGTTTTTCTATAGCACAGAAAACTGCTTGAATAAAAGTCATCACTGTTTTTCTATTGTACAGAAAACTGCTAGAATAAAAGTCATCACTGTTTTTCTATTGTACAGAAGACTGCTAGAATAAAAGTCATCAATGTTTTTTTCTAGCGCACAGAAAACAATTTCAATAAAGTCATCTACTGTTTTCCTATTGTACAGAAAACTACTTGAATAAAGTCATCACTGTTTTTCTATTGTACAGAAAACTACTTGAATAAAAGTCATCACTGTTTTTCTATTGTACATAAAACTACTTGAATAAAAGTCATCAATGTTTTTCTATTTTACAAAAAACTGCTTGAATACAAGTTATCAATGTTGTTCTATTGTCCAAAAAATTACTTTACTTAAAGTTATGAAGGTTTTTCCATTGTACAGAAATCTACTTGAATTAAAGTTACTAATGTTTTTCTATTGTACAGAAATCTACTTGAATTAAAGTTACTAATGTTTTTCCATTGTACAGAAATCTACTTGAATTAAAGTTACTAATGTTTTTCTATTGTACAGAAAACTACTAGAATGAATGTCGATTGATTTAATGACCATTATTTTTCCATGCTATGCCTTTTAGCCATTCTGCCATTTCGTCCCCAGTTTGTTTTCTTCTTCTCATTGTATTCTATAAATATTTTCTTACATTATCAATTTTAGATACTGTTTGTTCTTTGTCTTGTTATGTGACACTGATGATGATTATGATGGTGATAATGATGATGATAATTATGATGCTAATGATGATGATGATGATGATGATGATGAGGATGAGGATGATGATGATGACGATGATAATAATTACGACGATGGCAATGATGATGCTGATGATGATGCCTATAATGATGATGAGGATAAAGATGATGATGATGATGATGATGATGATAATGATCACGATTATGATGATAATGATGATGATGATAATGGTGATGATGATGGTAAAGATGGTGAGGATTAAGCATCGTCCATTCACCAAAGGTTGTATCCCTGTGTAGTTGCATTCCATTGAGTTTCGTTACCTGATTTCCTCTAAACCCCACAATAATGGTGATATCTGGAGTGAACTTGTGTTTTCGTTGAAATGTCCGCTTGGGTCTTTAAGTTGTTCGATTCCTAGAATTTATCTGCTCTTAAATTTTCGCATCTATTTTTTTCATTTCCTTAGCAACTGTTGCTAGATCTTTGAAGTATGTTAGGCGATAAGTGCGCCATAGAGCAAAGTAGACGAATGTCTTACCATTCATGTCTTTTAACCTCAGAGCTGAACTCAAAGTTAAAGAAAGGACAAGATAATGAAAAAAACCCAATGTACAACAGACATGATAAACGAGTGATAATGAACAATGTACAACAGACATGATTAACGAATGATAATGAACGATGTACAACAGACATGATTAACGAATGATAATGAACAATGATTAACGAATGATAATGAACAATGTACATGATTAACGAATGATAATGAACAATGTACAACAGACATGATTAACGAATGATAATGAACAATGTACACGGACATGATTAACGAATGATAATGAACAATGTACACGGACATGATTAACGAATGATAATGAACAATGTACAACAGACATGATTAACGAATGATAATGAACAATGTATAACAGACATGATTAACGAATGATAATGAACAATGTACAACAGACATGATTAACGAATTAACGAATAATAATGAACAATGTATAACAGACATGATTAACCAATGATAATGAACAATGTACAACAGACATAATTAACGAATGATAATGAACAAGATACAAAAGACATGATTAACGAATGATAATGAACAAGATACAACAGACATGATTAACGATTGATAATGAACAATGTACAACAGACGTGATTAACGAATGATAATGAACAATTTACAACAGACATGATTAACGAATGATAATGAACAATGTACACGGACATGATTAACGAATAATAATGAACAATGTACAACAGATATGATTAATGAATGATAATGAACAAGATACAACAGTCATGATTAACGAATGATAATGAACAAGATACAACAGACATGATTAACGAATGATAATGAACAATATACAACAGACATGATTAACGAATGATAATGAACAATGTACAACAGATATGATTAACAAATGATAATGAACAAGATACAACAGACATGATTAACGAATGGTAATGAACAATCTACAACAGACATGATTAACGAATAATAATGAATAATGTACAACATGCATGATTAACGAATAATGATAAACGAAATGCATTTGACAAAGAAAAGTGCACAACTAGAATACGGACTTTGTGAATTGATTTCATCGAATATTTACCGACATCTACAACTTTACTAAGTCGATATCGGGATTTCTAATACGATTTTTAATTTTGTAAGGACTGCCTTCTTAAAGGCCAAGGGACCTTTGATTTGAACACACTGTGGCAATCTGCACGCGGAAACTCTTTTTGCCAAGGACCTTTAATGTGAAAACACATGTGACAATCTGCAAACGAAACTCTTTTTGCCAAGGACCTTTAATGTGAACACACATGTGGTAATCTGCACACGGAAACTCCTTTTGCTAAGGAACCTTTAATGTGAACACACATGTGACAATCTGGTAAGCGAAACTCCTTTGCCAAGGGACCTTTAATGTGAACACACATGACAATCTGCAAGCGAAACTCCTCTTTTTGCCAAGGACCTTTAATGTGAACACACTGTGGCAATCTGCACACGGAAACTCCTTTTGACCAAGGGACCTTTAATGTGAACACACATGTGGTAATCTGCACACGGAAACTCCTTTTGCCAAGGGACCTTTAATGTGAACACACATGTTGTAATCTGCACACGGAAACTCTTTTGCCAAGGACCTTTAATGTGAACACACTGTGGCAATCTGCATACGGAAACTCCTTTTCATCGTCCGTCTACAATGGGACTAGGCATCGATCACCGTACTTGAACCGGGAAACAAAGGTGGTTTTTTCTTGCTCGAAAAAACAAGTAGAGAAAGTAATTCAATCTGTCAGCACGAACTCATAACTTTTTGTTTGAGAGGGCTTAAATCTTGCCTCTGGACCAAAAAGTCCCCGAGGACAAGCGCAGAATGTGAAAGAAGTAGCAAACACTAATTAAATCGCCCAGCTGCCTACCGGAATCGCCAAGAATAGCAAAAACGATTTGGCATATCTAGGCTACAAGAAAGGGAGATAAGAGACGAAAGATTGGAACGGAAGTAGAGTGAAAGGAGGGTGGGGGGTGGGTGTCGGGGAGAGGCGGTGGGGGAGCAAATTGGTGGAATAAACGAGGGGAAGGGATGTGATGAAATTGGATTTTGTCTCCTACTGTACTCCCTCCACCCCACCCCCGCCCCCATCCCTGCCTCCTGAATTCATCCCACCGGATGCTTACCCAACTACTATAGTTCTCGAGAGTGAGAATCTTGTCGACTAATTAGTTATTGTGAATTGCCCCCCCCCCCCCCCCAAGCATCAACCATAAAAAACACACGGGCGACAAGAAGGCTGCTTTAGTTGAACTCAAAGGGTTTTTACCATAGTCATAGATAACTTTGTTCAAACTGTTGACAAATCACACACACAAAACACACACACACACACACACAAACACGCACACACACACACAGACACAGAGACAAACACACATACACAAAAGAACAATGGTGTCTGGCTTGAAACGTCGTTTTTGAATAGAGACGGGGATCGATCGAAACCACCCCCAACCCCCTCCCCACCCCCATGATGGGTAATTGAACTAATTCGTGTCATTGGTCCAATTGAAAACATTTTAGGGGATATACATATTTGATCAAGCCCTTTAGTTTCAGGGAACAGACTGAAACTGAAAGACAATCAATTTTACACCAAAACTCCCACGATTAAACACTACCGGTACTGTCTAGATCCCATAAATTGGTGTTGTTCCCTCGCTGTCTGTCTGTCTGTCTCTCTCTCTGTCTGTCTGTCTCTTTCTCTCTCTCCATATTTCTCTTGTTTCTTTCTCTCTGTCTGTCTCCTGCCTCTGCTTCTGTTTTTGTCTCTATGTATCTGTCTCGCCTGTCTCACACTGTCGGTCTGTCTGTCTGTCCTCTCTGTCTCTCTCTCTCTCTCTCTCTCTCTCTCTCTCTCTCTCTCTCTCTCTCTCTCTCTCTCGTCTCTCTCTCTCTCTCTCTCTCTCTTGCCTCTTTCTCTTTCTCTCTCTCTCTCTCTCTCTCTCTCTCTCTCTCTCTCTCTCCTTATTTGGAGAGCTTGTTTTGATTTTTGTAAGGGTTTTGTTGCGGGCGGGTAGGGAGGTCTGGTTGAGGGTTGAGGGTAGTGAGGTGGGGGCGTCATCCTTTCGTGAAAATCTTTTTCTCTTTGAGGTCTTTTGAGGGTTTATTTTCGTCGTGTAGTTGTCTTTCCCTCCCGCTCGCACTTCATGACACAAAAAAGGCGGATAACAAACGCCCCTTCAAGACACTCTTGTCTGAGAATGTCTTCAAAGTGGCCCCAGTTTGTTTTAATGACTTTGCAGCTCTCTTCCACTTTTCTGTGTCAATACGTCCATGGGTCACCAAACTCAAGGCTTCTATCTGAGTGCCAGTGCCAGTCTTGTGAGCAATGCGTGGACCTGTGCATACTAGGACTCAAACCAAGGACTAACAGCTTTTGAGGCAAGTCTCACACCTCTATATTTCAGCGGCGAAATATGACAATAAGTGATAACTCCACTAATAAAGACAGAACAAACACATGACGTTTCGGGTATAACCCTTCGTCAGACAACAAACGAGAAATATCTAGAATCTAGATCTAAGTAATACCTCCGGCATCACACAATTTGATGTCAGAAGAAAAGGACATAAAGCATTGCCCTAAAGGAGAAAGAAAGAAAGAAAAGACAGTGATGATAAGAAATATTAGCAGAGAGTTGGGATGTGAAGAATGAGCGAAAGTGGAAAGTTCAGATCTAGAATGAAATACAATTATGAAAATAAGTAAGTAATAAAAGGTGAGAAAGAGATAGATAATATCAGGAAGAATTTGGAGAAATAGAAGATGAAAGAAAGAAAACAGGCAGGGAAGAAAGAAAGGGAGACAGAGAGAGACGTATGAGTATGATATAGGAAACAAGAACGAAAAAATAAGGTAAATATAAGACTAGATCTATATCTCACTGGGTCTAGAAATGAAGAAATGATAGAGAGTGAATGAAAGGAAGTATCAATCAAGACAACAAATTTACACTGAAGGTGCAGAAATGTATATAAATTACAGACATGTATCGATGCAATAAGGGAAGAGAGTAAACAACTTATCTGAAATTTCCAAAAATGCCAGTTAGGACTAGCTGATTCTCTTTCTCTCTCTCTCTCTCTCTCTCTCTCTCTCAGTTTGTCTCTCTCTCTTGAGCTTATAACACTTTATCTCTCTTTGTCTTTTTCTTTGAACTTATAAATACACATTTTGTCTTTTTCTTTGAAATTATAAAGATACTTTTGTCTTTTTCTTTGAAATTATAATTATACATTTTGTTCTCTTCTCAGCTGAGAACTGAAGAGCCTTAGTTTGTCTCTCTCTGGTTGAAGTCTCTCTTGGCTCTGTCTCTCAACTCTCTCTCTCTCTCTCTCTCTCTGACTCTCTCTAACTCTCCCTCTCTCTCTGGCTGGCTTATAATCTCTCTCTAAACATCCAGTAAACGCTCTCCCTCTCTCTCTCTCATCTCTGTCTCCCCCCTCTATCTCCTTTCTTTCTCTCTCCCTCTTTTTTTGGTAAAGCATACTCTATAAAAACTTCATCGATCTTCTCCTTTTATGAAGGAAGTACGGAAATATTATAAGCACATTTTCAATGTTAACTAAGATGAAATATTCAACGTTCCACAGACGGTGAAAACCAAACAAAAATTACAATTGAGACATCAAAAAATGCTAGTGAACAAATATTAATTTTCTCATTCGCTATTCGCTAAATGTTTCAGAAAATGGCCATCTTTTCGGGTGGAAAATCTAATTCATGGAGCTAAAAACTCGTTTAAAATGTCACAGGAAAATTATATGATGAAACGAGAGAAAATCCACAACTCATTCTAATAATAGAAGAGAAAGCATTCGAGCAAATGCCTATGAATTCATTAAAAATGTTGAACAGAGACGAATGACGTCTTTCTCTTGGAAACAGACAGAAACACTAACACACACAAATCCACATATAATAATATTGCATACGCAAAAGCAAACACACATCTACACTAACAACATGGGAACATTCACATACACATACGTACGCGCAAACAAATATTTAAGACACACTCACATATAGTTACGCACACACACACAATACACACACACACACTCACTCACATATCAGACACGGACACACTCAAATCACGCAACTCACTGTCATAATCAACACTTACACTTGTTGGATGTTTTGTTTTTTTGTGTTTTGTTTTGTACATAAACACCTCGATTTTTGTAAGGGTTTTGTTGTGGAAGGTAGGGGGAGGGGTTGGAGGGTTGAGGGTAGTGAGGTGGGGGGCACACAAACACAGGTCACACACACACACATACACACACACACACAGACGCACACACCATAAATACGCACTCTCATGCAACAGACTCACACAAACTCAAGCTCAGAAACATGCATACAAACATACACACACAAACAAACTAACACACACACACACACACACAATAAGCACACACATAAGCGAGCGCGGACATTCACGCTCACATTTTGTCATAATTCCTTTGCTTTCTTTTCAATGCTGCATGCATCTCACTGGGTGAAAGAAGAAATGTCGTGAAAAAGGTTAAAAGGCTTTGATAAAAATGCTATCCGAAATCCCATGCATCAGGTCCTCGTACTGCCTGTCTATCTGTTTCGTTTTATGTCTGTTTGACTGTCTGTCTGTCTGTCTGTCTGTTTGTCTGTCTGTTTCTCCCACTGTTTCTCTCTCTCTCTCTCTCTCTCTCTCTCTCTCTCTCTCTCTCTCTCTCTCTCTCTCTCTCTCTGTCTGCTCTCTTCTCCTTTTATGAAGGAAGTACTCTCTCTCTCTCTCATCTCTCTCTCTCTGTCTCTCTCTCTCACAGGAAAAAATTATATGATGAAACGAGAGAAAATCCACAACTCTAATAATAGAAGAGAAAGTATTCTGCCTATGAATTCTTAAAAATGTTGAACTCTCTCTCTCTGTCTTTCTGTCTGTCTCCTCGTACTCTGTCTGTCTGTCTGTCTGTCTGTCTGTCTGTCTGTCTGTCTGTCTGTCTGTCTCTCTCTCTCTCTCTCTCTCTCTCTCTCTCTCTCTCTCTCTCTCTCTCTCTGTCTCTCTCTCTATCTCTCGTTCTGTCTCGCCCACCCCCCTTTTGCTCCCTCTCTCGTAATCGCTTAATGTCTGTCTGATATATAAGTATGTGTGTCTCCATCTGTCTGTCTCTTGCTTTTTTTTGTGTATACATAATGTATTTAGTTAGGATATAATACATTACAAGATAACAATGAGAAACATTAGTTTGAAATAATCCTGAAGCACGAGCTTTGTTTTAAATAATACTAAAAAACTATATACAGAATATCTCGAATACTTCGAAATACGGAACCGGTCTCCTTTTCAACATAACCTGACCTAACCTGAGATAACCCCCACCCCCCCCCCCAATACAACAACCCCAAAACAACCCAATAATAAACCCACTCCTTAAAAAAATCCCAATGACCCCCCACCCCCCAAAAAACCCCCCCACCCCAACAATAGCAAACAATAACAACCTCCTCCCTCCCGTCCAAAAACAAAGCAAATCAAACAAACAACCCCAAACAAACAAAAACAAAGTTGTCTTCAGTTTGCTTGAAAAAAAAACCCCTGCTACATTGATTTGAAATCCTCGATTGTCTTAGCACAGAAACAAAAGACAAACATTTCAATAGACGCATAACTTTATTCATCAGCCTCCGGCAAATCTGTCATCAAAAGTTTATTGATCTGAGCTCCCTGTCTTTCAACCGTTTTCCTTTTGTCCTTCTTCATTTGAACTTTTCGTCCTTTGACAGAAAAACAATGATAAACAATGAATATATATATATATATATATATATATATATATATATATATATATATATATATATATATATATATATATATATATATATAAAGGAGGAAGAATAAAAGAGAAAAGTTAGATAAAAAGAAGAGAATACACAGAAAGAAAATATCTGCTTCATTCTATGGTGTTCTAGCATCCAGGTATAAACTTTTTCTGGTTCGTTAAGTACCGGTAGTGATAGATGTATCCATCTATAGGCTTAGCATTCCATAGTTGATCCTGTCCTGTGTATTGGTACCAGCGTTCCCTATTCCCAATCATTTGGCACGTGTTTAATCTTCCATGTTTGTTGACATATTGCACGTAAGTAGTTTATATCTGAAACACATGCTCACGAAATGGCCATCAATCAGATCATTTGACACGCAAAGCAACATTACAACAAGACGCGTGATGACTGAACGTGTCTCACACTACTCACAGAACGAATTGGGATGGAGGAACGTCCCTACAACTCTTTGCTTATCAAGAAATCTAAGGAAATTAATCACTAAAGCCTCATACTCCTCAAATATTCAAGAGGAATTAGTAAGTACAGCCCTTTTCTCCTTACGAGGTCAAAGGGAATTTGTCAGCACAGCCCATTGCTCCTCAAGGAGTCAAGAGGAATTAGTCAGTACAGCCCTTTGCTCTATCAAGAAGTCAGAGGGAATTGTCAGTACAGCCATCGTTTCTCAAGAAATCAGAGGGAATTTGTCAGTACAGCCCTTTGTTTCTCAATTAGTCAGAGGGAATTATTCAGTACAGCCCTTTGTGTCTCAAGAAGTCAGAGAGAATTAGTCAGTACAGCCTTTTGTTTCTCAAGTAGCCAAACGGAATTAGTCAGTACAGCTCTTTGCTCCTCAAGAACTCAGAGGGAATTACTCAGTAAAGCCCTTTGTTACTCAAGAAGTCAGAGGGAATTTGTCAGTACAGCCCTTTATTTCTCAAGAAGTCAGACGAAATTAGTCAGTAGATCTCGTTACTCCTCAAGAAGTCAGAGGAAATTTCTCAGTACAGGCCATTGTTTCTCAAGACGTCTGAGCGAATTTGTCAGTACAGGCCATTGTTTCTCAAGACGTCAGAGGACATTTGTCAGTACAGGCCATTGTTTCTCAAGACGTCAGAGGGAATTTTTCAGTACAGGCCATTGTTTCTCAAGACGTCAGAGAGAATTTGTCAGTACAGGCAATTGTTTCTGAAGACGTCAGAGGGAATTTGTCAGTACAATGTTTCTCAAGAAGTCAAGAGGAATTAGTCAGCAGCGCTGAAGAACCTTTGTTCCTAAAGAACTCAGAAGGAATTTGTCAGTACAGCCCTCTGTTCCTAAAGAACTCTGAAGGGATTTGTCAGTACAGCCCTTTGTTCCTAAAGAACTCAGAAGGAATTTGTCAGTACAGCAATTTGTTCCTAAAGAACTCAGAAGGAATTTGTCAGTACAGCCCTTTGTTCCTACAGAACTCAGGAGGAATTTGTCAGGACAGCCCTTTGTTCTTCACGAAGTCAGAGGGAATTTGTCAGTACAGCCCTTTGTTCCTCAAGATGTCAGAGGGCATTTGTCAGTATAGCCCTTTGTTCCTCAAGGAGTCAGATGGAATTTGTCAGTACATCTTTTTGCTCCTCAGGGAATGAGTCAGTACAGCCCGTTGTTTCTCAAGTAGTCAGAGGGAATTAGTCAGTACAGCCCTGTGTTTCTCAAGAAGTCAAGAGGAATTTGTCACTATAGCCCTTTGTTCCCCAAGAAGTCAGAGGAAATTAGTCAGTACAGCCCTTTGTTCCCCAAGAAGTCAGAGGAAATTAGTCAGTACAGCCCTTTGTTCCCCAAGAAGTCAGAGGAAATTAGTCAGTACAGCCCTTTGTTCCCCAAGAACTCAGAGGAAATTAGTCAGTACAGCCCTGTGTTGCTCAAGTAGTCAGAGGTGATTAGTCAGTACAGCCATTTGTTCCTTGAGAGGTCAAGGGGAAGTAGACGAATTAGTCAATAAAATCATTTGGTCTTTAAGGTGTCAAGAGAAATTAGTCATTAAAGTCTTTTGCTCCTCTAGGAATCAAGAGGAGTTAATCAGTAAGGTTCAATGCTCCCAAGGAATCAAGGGGAATTAGTCAGTACAGCCCTTTGCTCCCTAAGACGTCATGAGGAATTAGTCAGTAAAGTTCATTGCTCTGCGGGGAGTCAAGGGGAATTAGTAAGTTAAGTCTTTTGCTCCCCAGGAAGAAGGGGAATTATTCAGTAAAGACTTTTGCTCCCCACGGAGTCAAGGGCAATTAGTCAATACAGACTTTTGCTCCACACGGAGTCAAGGGCAATTAGTCAATGCAGGCCTTTGCTCCCCAAGAAGTCAAGGGGGATTAGTCAATGCCGGCCTTTACTCCCCAAGAAGTCAAGGGAATTAGTCAATGCAGGCCTTTGCTCTCAAAGAAGTCAAAGGGAGTTAATCAATAAAGATTTTTGCTCCCCAGGGATTGAAGGGGAATCAGTCAATAAAGTCCTTTGCTCCGTAGGGAGTCAAGGGGAATTAGTCAATAAAGACCTTTACTCCCCAAGAAGTCAAGGGAAATTAGTCAATAAAGACCTTTGCTCCCCAAGAAGTCAAAGGGAATTAGTCAACGGAGACCTTTGCCCCCACGAATTCAAAGGGAATTTATCAATCAAGTCCTTTGCTCCTCACGAAGTCAAGGGAATTTGTCAATAAAGATTTTTGCTCCCAAGGGAGTCAAGGTGAATTAGTCAATGGAGACCTTTGCTCTTCAGGACATCAAAGGGAATTAGTCAATAAAGACCTTTGCTCCCCAAGAAATCAAGGGGAATTAGTGAATGGAGACCTTTGCTCCCCACGAAGTCAAGGGGAATTAGACAATAAAGATTTTTGTTCCCCAGGGAGTCAAGGGAATTAGTAAATAAAGTCCTTTGCTCCCGAGGGAGTCATGGGGAATTAGTCAATAAAATCCTTTGCTCCCGAAGGAGTCAAGGGAATTAGTCAATAAAGTGTTTTGCTCCCCAGGGAGTCAAGGGGAATTAGTCAATGCAGGTCTTTGTTCCCCAAGGAGTCAAGGGGAATAAGTCAATAAAGTCATTTGCTCCCCAGGGAATCAAGGGGAGTTAGTCAATACAGTCCTTTGCTCTCATTCTCAAGGGAGTCAACGGGAATTAGTGAATACAGTCCTTTGCTCTCGGGGGAGTCAAAGGGAATTAGTCAATAAAGTCATTTGCTCCCCAGAGAGTCAAGGGGAATAAGTCAATAAAGTCTTTTGCTCCCCATGGAGTCAAGGGGAATTAGTCAGTGCAGGCCTTTGCTCCCCAAGAAGTCAATAGAAGTATATAAGTTATATGTACAGCCCTTTACTACTCAAGAAGTTAAGGGGATTAAGTCAGTACAGTCTTTGCTTTTCAACGATTCAAGGGGAACAAGTCAGAACGTCCCCTTGGCTTTAAAGGAGTCCAGGGGATTAAGTCAGTACAGCATTTGCTCGTCAAGGAGTCAAGCGGACTAAGTCAGAACATACCATTGCCCTTCAAGGAGTCCAAGGGATGAAGTCAGTTCAGCCTTTGCGCGTCAAGAAGCCAAGGGGATTAGTCAGTAAAGCATGTTGCTCATCAAGGAATAAAGGGGAATAAGTCAATATAGCCTATTGGCTGTCAATGTGTCAGTGTCAAGGGGAATAAGTCAGTAAGCCTAAAGCCCTTTGTTCCCAAGGAGTCAAGGGTAATGATAGGTCAGTATGGCCGGGACAGAAAGGCGGAGAAAGTTTAGCGTCCAGTCTAAGACGGTGGGAAAAAATGTGTAGAACAGAACAAAATATAAGGTGGGTAGGGCTTGTGATCCTGTGTCATCTGTCACCCTTAACACTACCGACACCAAGATGATATGCGGTCCTCTGGGCACGACCTGCAGTTCTTAGTGGAATCTTTTTCGAAAAGAGGGACTCTAGATAGCACAGTGTATTATGGATTGTTCAAAAGGTTTCTTCAACGCCGTAACTCTCATAAAGCCGGAGTTTATCCAGGTTTCTATATTTTAAAACAACGCCTGGTGATAATATAAATAATCTTTCGGACAAGGTATGAGTCTTTCACAAGATGTACTCATCAGTCAATGATTGTACTCATATTATTATGCACATGGGTCGAGTGGAGATAATCGTCCTCTTTTGACAGAACATCGCATATGCAGAAAATCAAATTTTACAGGAGAGTTAAAAAACCGTTTCATCATATATCAGCAAATAATAGATTCGAGTATGTATTCACTTTCAGCTCCATTTCCGAGTTAAGTTTCATGCAGATTGGTTCAGAAAAAGTGAATCTAGACTTATACACGTAAAAGCGTTTGTCACAACTACTTTTCTTTTACCTTCCATTATTTATGACATATACAACAACACATTTGATTTATTTGACCACAAAACGTCGTATATGCACATATGTGACACTTTGTCATAAACAACCAGACCTAAAATTGATTTCCCACATATACGGCAACCCCACGTTTTCTGATTGCAATCTTTTTACATATTTGTTTCACGTCCTTTTCCTAATCATGCCTAGTTCTAATAATCTATCAAAAGAGAATAAAAAAGCCAGAAAAACCCCCAATGGAATTTAGCAACCATATTTTACTCATCTTTCTCTCGTAAATGTCATGCATATGCGACGTTCTATGGTCAATTTCAGCCAAAATGCGCAGTACAAGTAAGTAGGTCAAGTCGTATATTATGAAAAGTGCTTATAAAAGTGTTAGTTTTAAAGAATACAGACATGAAACCAAGATGACAAGATGCATCCTGATATCGCAAACTCAAATTTAATAAAGTCATTTTGATTCAGATCTAAAACGCATATGCGACTTTCTGGCATAGGAGGGCAGCGCCTTAAATATTCTGAAGTTATTATTTTCTTTTTGAGTTTGGGTTTTTCCTTTATATATGTATATGTATATGTATATATATATATATATATATATATATATATATATATATATATATATATATATATATATATATATATATATATATATATATATATATATATATATATATATATATATATATATATATATATATATATATGTATTATGTATGTCAAAATAAAGCCATTCTATATTAATGACAAATTTGTAGTGTCCTTGGTTGCCATGGAAACGGCTGCCATCTTAGATTTGACTCAATTTTTAGGCTGTTTTTGCTCACTTAGGTGTGAATAAAACCACTCAAAATCTGTGCAGATCGTTTTTTCCATTCAATATGTATAATGTGACGTCAGCAAATCTAGATATTATTGATAGTTGATAGTTTAAAAAAAAGAATTTTTGAAAATAACATAATTAGTATCGTGTCTATGCTTTGATCTTTTTATTTAATTTGATTTACCCACATCCACAACTAAGGTGATTTCGGGGTTTGGGTAAGATTTTTGATTTTTCCCAGACTGCACTGTAAACAGCCAAGAGATCTTTAACGTGCACAGAATGTTATGATATGTACACGGAACAACCTTTTTGTATCCTTTTTGTCGCCTGTCTGCGATGGAACTAGGTGTCGATCCACCTACCTGGACCAGAGAGGGTAGATTTTGCTAGAAAAACTGGAGATAATTTTTCAACCGTTGACGGGGATCGAACCCACTACCTTTTGGTTGAGAGGCCGACACCTTGCTTCTGGACTACTGAGTCCCCGTCGTGTCTATGCAAAGATTATATTTTTATTTTCATTTTTATTACAAAAAAATAATAATATCAAAACGTTTACGAGATATTAAAATAAATCTGACGTCATTTCGAGAAAAAACGCAAATAAAGAAATCAAACGGGAAATAACACAAAACAAGAAGCTTCAAACGGGTTGCCTTTCTTATATCAGCCCATTTACTCTTTCGACAGTCTCTGGCATTGTTCCTAATGTAAAGATGATTGTAAATCTACGTTTAAATGTGCACTGTTGTGAAAACAGACGACACAGTGACCAGTTTTTTTGCCTATGTATTCTTGTATTCCTATAACTTCTGCGCCTGTTTTACAAGAACACAGATCGATAACACTTACCCCCCCCCTCTTACGTATTAAGCGCTCGGCGAGAGTGTTGTTGAAACTCAAGCGAACACCATGTTGCCAGATTCGGCTATTTACCGCCACATTAACAAGGTTTTCAGTGTCATCTTCTCAGTCAGCGTTAGGGTAATTGACATCAAAATTTTGAATATTTTTTTATCTACCGTCGCCTATCAAATTTTCTGTAACAAAATAATTATATTATTATGTCATATTATAATATATATATACATTTCTCGGCCATAAACTTGTAGATACATGATCGTTCTACCCGAATATGCAAATTTAAAAAATCGACATTTTGGTCCCAAACTTGTCAATCCAGTCGCCCCCCATTCCCACCTCCTTTTTTTAAGTGTCTTTCGTAAAGAACAAACCATTGTTTGATTTCAAACCCAGGAAACTACGATTAAAAGTCCGGCAGCCTATCTCCATGAGATCGGGGCCACTACTTACTTCGATTGCTAGAACCATCAAAATCTGATGTGTGGGAGTACTCGGACAGATCATATTTGCTCTCAATTGATATTAAGATAATATTAATAAGAAATTGCAACGTGAGAAAAGGTCAGATGAAGAAAGAAACGTGACGAAGGAAACACGTGGCTAGAAATGACATGATAATTGTTATACTCTTTCGATAATTTTTTACTCCGTGTCTTTCTGTCTCCTGCTTTAGGGCATGTCTGTCTCTATCCATCTCTTCTTCTTCTCTCGCTCTCGTTCTCGCTCTCTCTCTCTCTCTCTCTCTCTCTCTCTCTCTCTCTCTCTCTCTCTCTCTCTCTCTCTCTCTCTCTCTCTCTCTCTCTCACACACACACACACACACATACTTTCTCTGTGCCATTTTATGTCTATCGTCCGTTTACCATACCGTTTTGTGATCCCCTACTGTCTGTGTTTACAAATCGATTTGTTTCCGTTTTTAGTTAGATGCATAATTGCCTTGGGGTTAAACATGCGCCTCATCTTCCTGGTTTGGCCGAATTGACAAAATGAAGACAAGGAAATGACCAATTTCCCAATTTCATCGCTTCTTTTATGTTTAAATGATTATCTTTCATTTGATTTAAATTTGGCTGTAGCACAATTTCTGCAGTTGTTGAGATCTCTTGTTAATTATTACTGCCGACAAAGTAGGAGGTTATGTCGTTAGGCGCGTTGGTTTGTCCATCTGTCCGTCTGTCTGTCTGTCTGTGAACAATATTACTTGAAAACGTATAAATGGATGTGGATGAAATTGTTATGATAGGTCGGACATGGTAAATGGACAGTTGATTTAACTAGGGGGGGGGGCGGTGCTCCGAATTACCATCTGGATCCAGTGATCAACGACAATAAAGACAGAACAAACACGAGACGTTTCGGATAACCCTTATTCAGACATCAAACGAGGAATATTTATAAACTTATAAAACAAATATATGTATACCTAGATGTAGACATGGATGTAGATCTAGATCTAGTAGCAATAAAACAGATATAGACCGTAAAAAAAAAAAGAAATGTGACAATGCAAACAATCTAAATTCGCGAAGAAATAGTTGAAAGAGTAGAACATTGTCTGAAAGCTGTCAAAAACTGGATGACGTGTTACAAACTCAAATCAAATTATGATAAAACTGAGGTTAATCCACTTTTAGATAAAAGAGTTCCGGTTCCAAATTAATATATAACAATCGAAAAGTTAAGTCTTTGTGGGACTTTCATCAGTGTATCTTCCAAATGTGTCAGAAATTTA
>JAXRKP010001042.1:5000-10000 GCA_037039925.1 Doris montereyensis | reverse complement strand
CAAAACAAAGGCACTTCCATTTTTACCGCAACAAAACTACCCAACGAACACCATAAAGAGGAACATGAAATAGAAATGACAGGCTTAGATCTAGTGAAAACAAGGGACAGGACAGAGACATCCTTGGGCTGAGTGCCATTCACCAGCGACAAGCAGACGAAAGACTTTTTATTTTCTCTCCTCCTCGTCTCTAATGCGAATTTTCGCTATCGTCCTGCCTCGTCTTCTATCTATCTATTTATCAACCCTTTGATTTCTATTTCACGTTCTCCTCCATGGGATCTAGTTGTCTGCCTAACTTTAGTGTACTTCCTTGTTGCCATTGATGTCTTTCGTTCTTCCAATCGAGATTTTTACAACTGGATCGGAAACAGACGTGGAACACCATTCAGAAGAAGACCCCAAAAACCGCCAGGCTGAATTAGAAAAAGCTAGGCTGTTGCTCTACATACCACCAGCGTAAAGGGCTGTAAGTAAGTAAGTAAGTAAGTAAGTAAGTAAGTAAGTAAGTAATAAATAATTAAGTAAATAAGTAAGAAAGTAAATAAATAAGTAAGTAAGTAAGTAAATAAGTAAGTAAGTAAGTAAGTGAATATGTACGTAAGTAAGTAAGTAAGTAAGTAAATAAGTAAGTACATACATAAATGGATAAGTAAGTACAAAGTAAGTAAGTATATAAGTAAATACATAAGTAAGTAAGTAAATAAGCAAGTAAGTAAGTAAGTAAGTAAATAAATAAAAGTAAGTACAAAGTAAGTAAGTAAGTAAGTAAGTAAATAAATAAAGTAAGTACACAGTAAGTAAGTAAGTAAGTAGGTAATAAAGAAATAAACAAAGTAAGTAAGTACAAATTAAGTAAGTAAGTAAGTAATTACGTAAGTAGAAGTAAATAAATAAGTATGTAAGTAAGTAGTAAGTAAATATAGAAAGTATGTAAGTAACTTACTAAGTATGTAAATAAAAGTAAGTAAGTACATGTAAGTAGATAAGTATGTCAGTAGGTAAGTAAATAAGTAAGTAAATAACTAAGTAAAAAAAATAGGTAAGTAAATAAGTAAATAAGTAAGAGATAAGCAAGTAAGTAAGTAAGTAAGTAAGTAAAGTAAGTACATGCGTAAGTAACATTCGATAGAATGAAATGTGAGTGCGTAAGGAATGACTTCTACTACTATTCTACAAAAAACAAAGATCTAGATTTGTTTGCACAGGAGTCTGATGCTGTGATAGGGACATGTTGTTGTTGTTGTTGTTGTTGTTGTTGTTGTTGTTGTTACTGATTCAGTAGCGTTCTTCGGCCCGATGCCATTTAGTGGTATATGTAGGTGTTTCCCATCTGTTGTAGGGTTCCATAGTATTCCAGGTACGAGTTGTATCGGGTTTCTCGGGGAGTAGAATTTCCACGTAGGTTCCTAAGTTTGTGACATTCAACAAGGTGGTGGGTCACAGTTTTTGTTAATGTGGGTGTCACAAAGAGGGCACACTGGGGTATGTTCAGGTTTTGTCCTTTTTAGACGTATGTTTATCTGTATGTTTGTGATTGGGGCATGTAGATCTAGATGGGTGTGTTTGTCTGTTGGTGTGATCGTCATCTGATGTAACCATCGTGAGCGGTATTTCTGGTTTTCTTTGGTACGATTCTCCATGGCTGCTGCGCTAGATATTTAGATCTAAATCTATATTACAAGTTTTGGTTGGTAACATGCCTACATTTAGATCTAAATTGACTGTGATATTGATGTGCTATACATAAATCTATGTAGATGTAGGAATAATAAAACCATACTCACAACTAAAACAACATTCCATATCGTACTTTAGTGAGATACGGTATTTAGTTACTTTTTTTCTGATCGCCTCGCAGGGTAGTTTATGATGATATATCCGAACTGGTGAAAATAAAAACCCCATTAATAATATAATTTAAAGCTAGGTTTTGTTTGATTAATTTCACGATTACTAAGTAGATTGATAAGGATCTGAATAAAAGGAATTCAATTTCAAGCCTTTGAGTATTTCTGTACACAATGTCAGCTTCATTGGTCGCTTGATAAGATCAGGAGGCAGGGAGAATGATGTACGTTTCAAGAAAAATATAGTTGATTGCAAATTCAATGAGCATCATTGATGGCATTCTCTTACACAGTTCAAGTCATTTCTGAACGTTCTGCCGAGTTTGTAAATTGTATCATGTGCCTGCCTCCATCTCCAACAATCCAAAGAACAAGAACATAAATTTAGTCAACAGGCTCAAGGAAATGCGTATCAATGATGTGTGTCTGTCCAATCCCCATCGCCCCACCCCCCTCCCTCATTCTCACTTCATGCCTGAAAAAGATACCTGCATCTCATCATCCTCATCATCATCATCATCGTCATCATCTTCTTCATCGTCGTCGCTATCGTCGTCATCGTCATCATAATCAACATCGTCACCATCATTATCGTTGTCATCATGATGATGATGATCATCATCGTCATCATCGTCATCATCGTCGTCGTCATTATCGTCGTCATCGTCATCTTAATCAATCATCATCATCATCATCATCATCATCATCATCATCATCATCATCATCATCATCATCATTTATGACATACTTCTCCACATACTGCACAATAGAGTTTCACACCAATAGCTTCCAATTTCCACTTGTGTTGCTCATGGGCCAGGCTTTGGCTCTGTGAGAAGTCTTTTCTGTCCACTCCTTCACGTTGGCTTCTCATCTCATTTGTTTGTTGTCTTCCTCTTTCCCTATAGAGCGTAGGATTGAAGAGGACGTTTCATTTAGAAGGAGATATAAAAGAAAACAGCAAAATCAAACAAATTCATAAACATACAAGATCATCATAAAGGCTTGGAAAAATATTTAATAAAGCTTACAAACACAGTATCTCGCCAAAATTAAAAGAACCCCGTCCAAAAACCCCCAAAAAAACAAAAAAAAAACAACAACTCCAACACACACACACACACACACACACACACACACACAATCCAGCAGCAATCAAGATCAAACCAAAAAAGCAGACAACCCCACAAATCAAACTCAAAAAAGAAAAACAATCCCACAAACACCAAACTCAATCTTAAAAAAAAAAAAACCTACAAACACCAAACTCAAACTTAAAAAAGAAAAAAACCACAAACACCAAACTCAATCTTAAAAAGAAAAAAACCCTCAAACACCAAACTCAATCTTAAAAAGAAAAAAACCCCACAAACACCAAACTCAAACTTAAAAAGAAAAAAAACCTACAAACACCAAACTCAATCTTAAAAGAAAAAAACCCACAAACACCAAATTCAATCTTAAAAAGAAAAACTCCACAAACACCAAACTCAATCTTAAAAGAAAAAAAAAACCCACAAACACCAAACTCAAATTTAAAAGAAGAAAAAAACCCACAACGCCAAATAGATATAAGAGGAAACAAATCTTCCCTTAACGCTCGAACACACTTTCTTACCCCCTTGGGCGTTTTTTTTTTTTAGGTGCCAGCCAAGGTCAGCGTCATGTACAGTTGACCTGGGTGCACTACGGAATCGAACAGGTTACGTACAGTAACTACGTTGCCTCCCTGACCACGGAACCGCGGAACGGTGGTAGTTCTATTGTTCGCTGTAACTGGTGTGTGTACAAGAACTATCTCAACGGGACTTTCTAAATACATGTACATGACAATGTATAAGACAATGTGCCAATTTCCCCCGTTGTACAAAATGTAAATAGATTTTGTGTCAACTTTTGTGTATAACTTATTCCACTTCTGAAATTATCAAATACATGTTTTAATGAAGCCTCCCTCAGGAAGAGACAGTCTCATGGACGCTATGCAGAGAAAAATGTGTTAAAGGAACAATAATCAACCATATATGTACGAATTACATGTCATTTATTGTAGAAAGCATCCTTAGCGATTCGACTTACCATTAAATAAAATCACAAATAAAATTGTCACATCGCTCTAGAAGACCCATTCACGGGTTATACCGAAGGAGAGATACAAGAAATCCTTTCTCCCCTTCGCAACCAGTATTATATCATCGCCAACACCACACAATACCAATGTACTCTAGTTGTTAGGCTCTCTTTTAAACTTTCATAGAATTATTGCCACTGTACTATAATGATATTTGTCTTTTTAATCTTGAACTGTAATGCACGCCATTTTGTTCTACTGTGAAACCTGATGTACCATCAAGCAAATTTGCCTGTATTTTGGGACAATAAAGATATAATATCTTATCTTATTTCATCTCATCTTATCTTATCTTATCTATCTTATCTTATCTTGTCTTATCTTATCTTATCATATCTTAAAGCTTCAGATTAGTATCGATTCCAAGTCTCGTTGCACGGTTCCGTGGTTTCACCTTTAGAACATCTCTTTGATGTCGTAACAATAGATGGCTGCTGACTGCGCGGGACTGTAGTGTATCCGGTGAACTAATTCATGGACAGTCACAAATCCCACATTGACTAAATAGCCATTCAATGTGCAACGATGTGCAAAGATGGAATCAAAGCATTTGTCATGAATGACACAGACTGGAAAGTTGATTTATATTCGATTGTTGAGTTTAAAGTGCAAAATGAGACACAATTGAAGAAGTCATTTCAATAGTGTGCCTAAGTCACAATTACGTTATTTAGAGAAAAAGGACAAAGGTTATGGACTTTGGCACTGTTGGCTTTGGGAATTCAAGTTTCGTGTTCAATATATTATAGGTTCATATACATGTGTAGACTTATTTGCGTTCAATCGACTGTAGGCTAGCATCACTAGGTAGACTAGATCGTGTTCCATCGAATGTAGTCTAGCATCAATAGATGTAGTTCGTGTTCAATCGATTATAGGCTGGCATCAATAGGTAGACCTACATTACCTACATTTTGATTCAGTAACCAAACTCACGGAGGTGTCGGTGGCCGAGCGGTTAGGCTATCGGACTGGGGATCATGAGGTCCCGGTTTGAATCCTAACAAAACTAGGTCCGA
>JAXRKP010001041.1:162500-176484 GCA_037039925.1 Doris montereyensis | reverse complement strand
AAGGAGCGAGGCAGGGAGGAGGTCGTTGATAGCCTACTCGCATCGTCTCTAATTAAGTATCCTTCTCCCGTATTTCTAGGGTACAGTGGACGCTGTCTAGAAATACGATCATCTTGTTAGATAAGTGCGCTGTCCTCAGGTGTGGAATCGTGTGACCAGCAAAGAAGCTGACCGTTGCGTCCGTCATCTTCCTTTCTGGCGACCGTGTCGAGTGTCTGGTAAATGCCATGTGATGATTAGTCAGGCCACACGTTGAACTGCTTACAAATTGAGACTCTCATTAGAACATTGGCCAACTCTGGTTACACGATTACAGGGAGAGAGGGACAATGAGAGACGAAGAAAAAAGAAATGAAGGAGGGAGGAAAGGAGGAGGGTGAGATGGAGGGAGGGAATAAGAGATAACGCTACAAAGGTAAATAACTAAATGTGATATCTATAATGTTTCAAAACAGAAAACTATCTGGGAGAAATCTGGGGAACCCATCGAACATTTTTTCTCATTATCCTCTATGTTACATTTCATCGTTATAAAAGTCTTGATGTTCTCTTTTCCATTCGTATTCAGACAAGTGGCCTAATTAGAAAACAGACATAACAGACACGCGAACTGGATGTAAAATAGCACAGATTTAGGATTGGTTATCTATAAGAGTGGCGGTCTACATCATGTAAATCATTGAAGTCAGGGAAAGAGTTAGAGAAAAGAAGGGGAAATTAGAGATGTGTTAGGGGAGGGGGGCTAACATCTGAGCCCCATGCCGCCCCCTACCCTAAACATGTCGAGTTTGGTTTTGCAGTTTGGTTTTTGTCGTTTTTCCCGAAAAAGCTAATCTTCAACTCAAATCCTGCTTTGAAATGTTTTTCACATTATATTTCTTTGTAATGTGTCATGATTAAACCAAAATTCATTTTGCCTGCTGCTTAGCCCACAGAACTAACGTTAAGAATTAGTTGTGGCGACTTACTGACTTATAACTGTGACGCAGTCTGGTTTTCGGACAGGGCCGCCTCTCTCTCTCTCTCTCGCTGATATGATCCTCCACTGTTTTAGGTCCCTGGCGATTTTTTTTCAGTTTTTTCCCACGTTATAACATTTTATATTTTGCTCCGCTCGGCGTAATTTAAAAAAAAAAAGCGTAGTTAGTAGTCTTCCTCTTAATTTGCTTGTAGATGCCACAAGTAAGCTCTCATTGCTTTGTTGGCTTCCTCTTCTTAATTTGCTTGCAGATGTCACAAAGTAAGCTCTCATTGCTTTATTGTCTTCCTCTTACTTTGCTTGCAGATGTCACAAAGTAAGCTCTCATTGCTTTATTGTCTTCCTCTTAATTTGCTTGCAGATGTCACAAAGTAAGCTCTCATTGATTTATTGTCTTCCTCTTAATTTGCTTGCAGATGTCACAAAGTAAGCTCTCATTGCTTTATTGTCTTCCTCTTACTTTGCTTGCAGATGCCACAAAGTAAGCTCTCATTGATTTATTGTCTTCCTCTTACTTTGTTTGTAGATGTCACAAAGTAAGCTCTCATTGCTTTGTTTTCTTCCTCTCTTACTTTGCCTGCAGATGTCACAAAGTAAGCTCTCATTGCTTTGTAGGGGGGCGGGATGGGTAATCTCATCTCTTCTTAAAATGTGTTGTAAATGGCGCCAACGATTGTCTAAAGAGCAAAGTGAGTGCGGTTTTTGCACTGTCTTCTGATAAGGTGACTTATTTGAAATTTGGACCGGATAATGAATGTTGAGAATATTTTGGAGAAACTTGTTAATAAGTCTAGCCGTCGACTCTTTGTGACATTATGGGGAGACTTGTTTCGCAGGTTTACTGTGTTCAGAACCAAAAAATTCTTCCTTGTATTTCAAACAATGGGATATGTTTACGTTTTTACCTGTCATTGTCATAATAGCAATTATACCGGGAGTGCTAGCTTAACACATAATATCAGTACAGGAATTAATGATATTGAAGTGTACTTGAAAAAAGAAGATATATGGATATGGTACAGGAAGACATGAAGATTATTGACGCAAGAGATGGGACAAACAGGATAGGTCAAAGTGGAGAAGGATGATCTGCTGTGGCGACCCCTAGCGGGATAAGCTGAAAGATGTAAGACAAGATTTTGTTTTTGATTTGATTTGGATTTATCCCCATCCGCAGCTGAAGTGATCACGGGGGTTATTGGAAGGATTTTCAATTTTTTCCCGGGCTACCCTGTAAACAGACAAGGGATCTTTAAGGTGCAGAGAGTGTTATGCTGCACAAAGGACGTCCATTTTTTTCGTCCATCACCGATATGACTAGGTGTCGATCCACCTACCTGGACCACGAGGGTAGGTTTTACTCGAAAGAACGCGAGTGAATTTGTAGCCATCTGGGCTCGAACCCCTACCTTTTGGTTGGGAGAAGAGCAACAAGATCAAGAATAAGTCCATACTCAAAAAATTCACAAAAAGTAATGTCAAAACTGTATACAGCCCATAAACATAAAGTTCCACACATCTTATTATGTAACATACAACATATAGATGGAAACAGATGAGTGTGATTTCACATACGATAATAAAAAGAACTCAATCATTCTTGACTTGAATTGAATTTTCAAGGGGGAAAAATCCAGCCATTGAGATTTTGCAAGAAGTTATTTATTGATTGTTGGCTGGGTATAAGCGATGGAGGGAGGGCGGGGGTGTTGGAGGTGGCGGCGGTTTTTGATTTGATGTGATTTACCTACATCCACAACTATGGTGATCTCAGTGATTTTGGTACGATTTGTTTGTATTTTGCCAAGACTGCCCTGTAGACGACCAAGGGATCGTTAACGTGTACAGACAGAGTGCTGTGATCTGCACACGTGACCTCCTTATTATCGTCCGTCCCCGATTGAACTAGGAGTGATGTTGATCCATCTACCTGGACCTGAGGGGTTAGTTTTTACTCCCCTAAAAAAACAAACGAGAATTTGTTTTCAATTCCCCCCCCCCCCCCCCCCCGCACACCTTCGGTTTGTGAACTCACGACCTTTTCGATGGGGAAACTGATACGTTGTCTCTGACTATCGAGTCTCCCGTTACTGGAAGAGCCTGGCAAACGTTTGGTATCGAGTACAGTGATGGAGACACACACATAATGGTCCCCAACGGATTTTTTTCTTCTTGTTTTCCAGTTTGCTCTCTCAGTGTTATCATATCGCTTTCTAAGGATCGGGTATGTCTGTCTCACTGCCAGATAGGGTAAAACTATAATTGCCTCCCCTGAGCGCGTGACCTTATACGGGCTGGCAGGTCTATTCTAGGCTGGTCACTACCCTCCAGGGTTGGACCAATTCTCCGCTTTCCTAATCACGTCTTGATAGCTATAGTATCGTATATGTGTTACGCGTTTCAAAATCATAATAACTGTCTCTATAACAAAATGCTGACATACTACAAGTTATAATTTGAGATATTTTGTAGTTCTTGACTTCAATTTGATCGCTGGATTAAATTTTAAAAATAAATGTTTATATACATTACTTTTCATCACGTTGTTATCAAATTTTCGTGATTCTCCTCATCATCATAATCGCATACTGAAGATGATAGAGAGTTGATGATATTGATGATAGTGATGATATTGATGAAAACTGATGATTATCAGTGATGATGATGGTGATGATGATGATGGTGTGGAGAAAATCATCATCCTCAGCAACATCACCATTATCCTTTGTCATCATAATAATCATCAGCATCATCATCATCGTTATCATGTATCGTTATCACCCTTCTCCTCTTCATCATTATTATCTTCATTATTTTCATAGAAATAATTCCATAGAAGAGTTATAATGATCGTGTTTCTGCATCACAGCCAATGCAAACGTTTGATCTTTTAGATCTTCATGTCTACTATAATGCCAAACGATTTCTAGAACTACTGTTGTTTATTTTATGTCTTTCTTTCTTTCTTTCTTCTTTCTTTCTTTCTTTCTTTCTTTCTTTCTTCTTTTTCTTTTCTTTCTTTTTTTCTTTCTTTCTTTCTTTTCTTTCTTTCCTTTCTTTCTTCTTCTTTCTGTCTGTCTTTCTGTCTTAGTTTCTTTCTTTCTTCTTTCTTTCTTTCTTTCTTTCTTTCTTTCTTTCTTTCTTTTCCTTCTTTCTGTCTGGCTTTTTTTTTCTTTCTTTTTCTTTCTTTCTTTCTTTCTTTCTTTCTTTCTTTCTTTTTTTATCAGTTCCTATTCTACCTTCCATGTATGGGTTTAGATGCCCGAAATTGTCTTTCTCCAGGCTGCTTTGTTCTTTACATTTCCTTCCGTAAAGACAAAATTGTTGTTTTAATGCCTCTTTTTTATATCTTCCCACTTTTCTGAGGTCTGCCTTTTGGTCTTGCATTCTTTGGTTAGCATTGTGTATTAATTTAACTATTCTGTTATCATTCATTCTGTTTACATGCCTAAACGATCTGAGTTGATTTATTTTAAATCTTAGTTTTTATATTCTGCTTTTGGTTTGATCTTCTAACCGATTGTTGTGTTTCTGAATTTGTTTTAGTTCTACTACTCTTCTAGATATTTCATTTAACTTCCTGTACTTGACTGTATTTCCTACTGTCTAAAGTACAGGTATCATTGTCATAGAGGAGAGTAGGACAATAAACTGTGTTATGTACTGCTAATTTGGTTTTTGTTGATAATTATTGCTTACCTAGAAATGCTGTTTCTAGATGATTTCATATATTGTGTCAATGATTTCATTTTTCCCATTTTCGCATTGAAATATTTAAAAAATCTCACCATGTTACAGGAAAATAGCTTTTAAAAAGAAAATACAAGGTTATGCTCTAAACTCTAAAGCATACCTGGAAACTGTCAACTCCCTGACACAATCCGCGTTGTGTTTCAGACCAAATGAACAATACACAATTGTTACTGTAGTAATCATGTGGGTTGTCCCCACAAAAGGTGTTCAGTATTACGTTTAGCATGAAAAAAGGACATTGGCAGTCTATTGATGTTAGTCGTGTTGAAAACATCATAGAGGAAAACGTTGGCAAAGATGAAAGGTCAAGTTTATTATCTATACTGATGGTTGGAATATTCAGAACCATAAAATTATCCTCTCGGTGACTTTTATTCCAGGAAAAACCCCCGCACCTTTTAAAATTTAAAAACAACACACTCAAATGGGAGGTGGGACAACAAACACAGTTCAAATGAAATGTCTCAGGAAAAACTCTCTTACCTAATGCTGACATTGGCAATCGGCATACTTTATAAAGGATACAAAAGCCCTTCCGATAAACTTTTGCTTTCTGGACCATTTTTATAAAATGGAGTTTTCAAGGTACGATTGCGTAAAGCATATTATAAAGATATGACCACCCAAAGATATTCAGCTGTTACCGATATTAGCTAGTCATCCTTACAATCTGGATGAAGTCATTCTTCCACAAGGACAAAACAGTTCTGCCCCATAGGCACAAAGGCCAAGCTATCTAGGTCCTACACACATACACATCACACCCCACAGGCACGTAAAGTATAAGTCATGAAGACCATCATATTCTGTGATTTGCCATGGACACCTGTATTTGAAATACTGCACACACAGTCCTGATGGGACGGGATCCTATGCTGCTGTCAGGCAACCACAACGAGATCCTTCATTGAACCAGCACTGGCTTTCGAGTTCTTCCTTGACTCACATCTTATAGTCAATACCATTCTTTCCCTTGACTCATGTCTTACAGTCAATATCATTCTTTCCCTTTAACTCATGTCTTACAGTCAATATCATTCTTTCCCTTTGACTCATTTCTTATTCAGTCAATATCATTCTTTCCCTTTGACTCACGTCTTACAGTCAATATCATTCTTTCCTTTAACTCACGCTTTACAGTCAATATCATTCTTTCCCTTTAACTCATTCTTCTTACAGTCAATACCATTCTTCCCTTTAACTCACTTAATACCATTCTTCCCTTTAACTCATGTCTTAATACCATTCTTCCCTTTGACTCACGTCTTACAGTCAATACCATTCTTCCCTTTAACTCGTCTTAATACCACGTCCCCTTTGACTCACGTCTTAATAACATTCTTTCCCTTTGACTCATACCATTCTTCCCCTTTAGTCTTAATACCATTCTTCCTTTGACTCTAGATACCATTCTTCCTTTGACTCACGTCTTAATACCATTCTTCCCCTTTGACTCACGTCTTAATACCATTCTTCCTTTAACTCACGTCTTAATTTCTTCCCCTTTGACTCACGTCTTAATACCATTCTTCCTTTAACTCGTCTTAATACCATTCTTCCCCTTTGACTCACGTCTTAATACCATTCTTCCCCTTTGACTCACGTCTTAATACCATTCTTCCCCTTTGACTCACGTCTTAATCCACCATTCTTTCCCCTTCACTCGTCTTAATACCATTCTTCCCCTTTGACTCACGTCTTAATACCATTCTTCCCCTTTAACTCACGTCTTAATATCATTCTTCCCCTTTAACTCGTCTTAATCCCATTCTTCCCCTTTAACTCACGTCTTAATACCATTCTTCCCCTTTGACTCACGTCTTAATACCATTCTTCCCTTTTAACTCACGTCTTAATCCCATTCTTCCTTTAACTCACGTCTTAATACCATTCTTCCCCTTTGACTCACGTCTTAATCCCATTCTTCCTTTCAATACCATTCTTCCCTTTAACTCGTCTTAATACCATTCTTCCCCTTTAGTCTTAATACCATTCTTTCTCCTCTTAACTCACGTCTTACAGTCTTAATACCATTCTTCCCCTTTAACTCACGTCTTAATCAATACCATTCTTTCCTTTGACTCACGTCTTACAGTCAATACCATTCTTCCCCTTTGACTCACGTCTTACAGTCAATACCATTCTTCCCCTTTTGACTCACGTCTTACAGTCAATACCATTCTTCCCCTTTGACTCACGTCTTACAGTCAATACCATTCTTCCCCTTTGACTCACGTCTTACAGTCAATACCATTCTTCCCTTTGACTCAGTCAATACCATTCTTCCCTTTGAGTCTTAATACCATTCTTCCCCTTTGACTCACGTCTTACAGTCAATACCATTCTTCCCCTTTGACTCACGTCTTAATCAATACCATTCAATTTGACTCATTCTTCCCTTCTTCCTCACGTCCATTGTTTACAGTCAATACCATTCTTTCCCTTTAACTCACGTCTTACAGTCAATATCATTCTTCCCCTTTAACTCAACGTCTTACAGTCAATACCATTCTTCCCTTTTAACTGACGTCTTAATACCATTCTTCCCCTTTGACTCACGTCTTACAGTCAATACCATTCTTTCCCTTTAACTCACGTCTTAATCACCATTCTTCCCCTTTGACTCACGTCTTAAGTCAATACCATTCTTCCCCTTTGACTCACGTCTTACAGTCAATACCATTCTTCCCCTTTGACTCACGTCTTACAGTCAATACCATTCTTCCCCTTTAACTCACGTCTTACAGTCAATACCATTCTTTCCCTTTGACTCATGTCTTACAGTCAATATCATTCTTCCCCTTTGACTCACGTCTTACAGTCAATATCATTCTTTCCCTTTGACTCACGTCTTAATCGACCATTCTTTCCCTTTGACTCACGTCAATACCATTCTTCCCTTTGACTCACGTCTTACAGTACCATTCTTCCCCTTTAACTCACGTCTTAATACCATTCTTTCCCTTTGACTCACGTCTTAATACCATTCTTTCCCTTTAACTCACGTCTTACAGTCAATATCATTCTTTCCCTTTGACTCATGTCTTACAGTCAATATCATTCTTTCCCTTTGACTCATGTCTTACAGTCAATACCATTATTTCCCTTTAACTCATGTCTTACAGTCAATACCATTCGTTCCCTTTAACTCACGTGTCTTACAGTCAATACCATTCTTTCCCTTTGACTCACGTCTTACAGTCAATACCATTCTTTCCCTTTAACTCATGTCTTAATACCATTCTTCCCCTTTAACTCACGTTTACAGTCAATACCATTCTTCCCCTTTAACTCACGTCTTAATCAATATCATTCTTCCCCTTTAACTCACGTCTTAATACCATTCTTCCCCTTTGACTCACTCTTAATACCATTCTTCCCCTTTAACTCACGTCTTAATACCATTCTTCCCCTTTGACTCACGTCTTAATACCATTCTTCCCCTTTGACTCACGTCTTACAGTCAATACCATTCTTTCCCTTTAACTCACGTCTTAATACCATTTTCCCTTTAACTCACGTCTTAATACCATTCTTCCTTTAACTCACGTCTTAAGTCAATATCATTCTTTCCCTTTGACTCATATCTTAATAATATCATTCTTTCCCTTTAACTCACGTCTTACAGTCAATCCCATTAACTCCCTTTAACTCACGTCTTAATCAATACCATTCGTTCCCCTTTAACTCACGTCTTAAATATCATTCTTCCCTTTAACTCACGTCTTAATCCATTCTTTCTTCCCCTTTTAACTCACGTCTTAAGTTAATATCATTCTTTCCCTTTAACTCATGTCTTAAGTCAATATCATTTTTCCCTTTAACTCATGTCTTACAGTCAATATCATTCTTTCCCTTTGACTCACGTCTTACAGTCAATACCATTCTTTCCCTTTAACTCATGTCTTGCAGTCAATACCATTCTTCCCTTTGACTCACGTCTTACAGTCAATACCATTCTTTCCCTTTAACTCACGTCTTACAGTCAATACCATTCTTCCCTTTAACTCACGTCTTACAGTCAATATCATTCTTTCCCTTTAACTCACGTCTTACAGTCAATACCATTCTTCCCCTTTAACTCACGTCTTAATACCAATACCATTCTTCCCCTTTGACTCACGTCTTAAGTCAATACCATTCTTCCCCTTTGACTCACGTCTTACAGTCAATACCATTCTTCCCCTTGACTCACGTCTTACAGTCAATACCATTCTTCCCTTGACTCACGTCTTACAGTCAATACCATTCTTCCCCTTTAACTCACGTCCTAAGTCCATTCATTCCCCTTTAACTCACGTCTTAATACTTCTTCCCCTTTAACTCACGTCTTAATACATTCTTTCCCTTTGACTCACGTCTTAATACCATTCTTCCCCTTTAACTCACGTCTTAATCCCATTCTTCCCCTTTAACTCACGTCTTAATACCATTCTTCCCCTTTAACTCACGTCTTAATACCATTCTTCCCCTTTAACTCACGTCTTAATACCATTCTTCCCCTTTAACTCACGTCTTAATCAATATTCATTTGACTTTCCCCCTTTGACTCATGTCTTACAGTCAATATCATTCTTCCCTTTAACTCATGTCTTACAGTCAATACCATTCTTCCCCTTTAACTCACGTCTTACAGTCAATACCATTCTTCCCTTTAACTCATGTCTTACAGTCAATACCATTCTTCCCCTTTGACTCACGTCTTACAGTCAATACCATTCTTTTCCCTTTGACTCACGTCTTAATCACCATTCTTCCCCTTAACTCACGTCTTAATACCATTCTTCCCCTTGACTCACGTCTTACAGTCAATATTATTCTTCCCCAACTCACGTCTTAATACCATTCTTCCCCTTTGACTCACGTCTTAATACCATTCTTCCCTTTAACTCACGTCTTAATACCATTCTTCCCCTTTGACTCACGTCTTAATATACCATTCTTTCCCTTTGACTCACGTCTTACAGTCAATACCATTCTTTCCCTTTAACTCACGTCTTAATACCATTTTCCCCTTTAACTCACGTCTTAATACCATTCTTTCCCTTTAACTCACGTCTTACAGTCAATATCATTCTTTCCTTTGACTCATGTCTTACAGTCAATATCATTCTTTCCCTTTAACTCATGTCTTACAGTCAATATCATTCGTTCCCTTTAACTCATGTCTTACAGTCAATATCATTCTTTCCCTTTGACTCACGTCTTACAGTCAATATCATTCTTTCCCTTTGACTCACGTTCTTGCAGTCAATAATACCATTCTTTCCCTTTGACTCACGTCTTACAGTCAATATCATTCTTTCCCTTTGACTCATGTCTCCATTCTTCCTTTAACTCAGTCAATATCATTCTTTCCTTTAACTCATGTCTTAATCACCATTCTTCCCCTTTGACTCATCTTCAATATCATTCTTCCTTTAACTCACATCAATACCATTCTTTCCTTTTGACCATTCATTTCCCTTTAACTCACGTCTTAATACCATTCTTCCCCTTTAACTCACGTCTTACAGTCAATACCATTCTTTCCCTTTAACTCCATTTCTTAACAGTCAATACCATTCTTTCCCTTTAACCCGTCTTTAATTCTTTCCCTTTAACTCATGTTAATCAATATCATTCTTCCCCTTGACTCATGTCTTACAGTCAATCCCATTCTTTCCCTTTAACTCACGTCTTAATACCATTCTTTCCCTTTAACTCACGTCTTAATACCATTCTTCCCCTTTGACTCACGTCTTAATCACCATTCTTTCCCTTTAACTCACGTCTTAATACCATTCTTCCCTTTCCCTTTAACTCACGTCTTAATCCCATTCTTCCCCTTTAACTCACGTCTTAATACCATTCTTCCCCTTTAACTCACGTCTTAATACCATTCTTCCCCTTTAACTCACGTCTTAATCCCATTCTTCCCCTTTAACTCACGTCTTAATACCATTCTTCCCCTTTAACTCACGTCTTAATACCATTCTTCCCCTTTAACTCACGTCTTAATCCCATTCTTCCCCTTTAACTCACGTCTTAATACCATTCTTCCCCTTTAACTCACGTCTTAATCCCATTCTTCCCCTTTAACTCACGTCTTAATCCCATTCTTCCCCTTTAACTCACGTCTTAATACCATTCTTCCCCTTTAACTCACGTCTTAATCAATCTGCTTAATCCATTCTTCCCCTTTAACTCACTCCCATTCTTCCAGTCTTAATACCATTCTTCCCCTTTAACTCACGTCTTAATTAATCCCATTCTTCCCCTTTAACTCACGTCTTAATACATTCTTTCCTTTAACTCACGTCTTAATACCATTCTTCCCCTTTAACTCACGTCTTACAGTCAATACCATTCTTCCCCTTTGACTCACGTCTTACAGTCAATCCATTCTTCCCCTTTGGACTTCTTACTCAATACATTCTTCCCCTTTGACTCACGTCTTAATACCATTCTTCCCCTTTGACTCACGTCTTACAGTCAATACCATTCTTCCCCTTTGACTCACGTCTTACAGTCAATACCATTCTTCCCCTTTGACTCACGTCTTACAGTCAATACCATTATTTCCCTTTAACTCACGTCTTACAGTCAATACCATTCTTCCCTTTAACTCACGTCTTACAGTCAATACCATTCTTCCCCTTTAACTCACCTTTAACAATACCATTCTTCCCCTTTGACTCACGTCTTACAGTCAATACCATTCTTCCCCTTTGACTCACGTCTTACAGTCAATACCATTCTTTCCCTTGACTCACGTCTTACAGTCAATACCATTCTTCCCCTTTAACTCACGTCTTACAGTCAATACCATTCTTCCCTTTAACTCACGTCTTACAGTCAATACCATTCTTCCCTTTGACTCACGTCTTACAGTCAATACCATTCTTCCCCTTTGACTCACGTCTTATAGTCAATTTCTTGCTTGACTCACGTCTTGCCAGTCAATACCATTCTTCCTTTGACGTCTTACAGTCAATACCATTCTTCCCCTTTGACTCACGTCTTACAGTCAATACCATTCTTCCCCTTTGACTCACGTCTTACAGTCAATACCATTCTTCCCCTTGACTCACGTCTTACAGTCAATACCATTCTTCCCTTTAACTCACGTCTTACAGTCAATACCATTCTTCCCCTTTGACTCAGGTCTTACCTTCCCCTTCCCTTGACTCACGTCTTATAGTCATTTCCCTTCCCTCTTTGGAATACTCACGTCTTATAGTCAATACCATTTTCCTCTTCCCTACCTCTCTCCTCCGTGTTTTCCGACTGTTTATTCATGATATTGTCATCACTCACATTGTTGGTTGAGAGGACTGCTTTGGAGTAGGATATTAAAGTTTCACCTCCTCCCTTCGATTCTTCTTTTGTTTCATCCTTCTTTCTATCGTCTTTACCTTCTTCTTTTCTCTTTTCGTTACGTGTGTTCTTTTTCAACTTTAATTGTTCCCTACAATAGAGAGACGCGACAACATTACCAAGTGTAAAAGTTGAAGGTAAATTAGTCGATGGTAACTCAATATACACAAATCGTGGACCTGTCTTATATGGTCCAACCTCCGACCTCACCTCTGTAACATTCATATTTGAGTCGGGAAAGGAGTTTGACTCCCATTGTTTCCAAATTTTCAACAATTATATCAATGTCAACACAAAGGGGAGTCCTCCAACGATTAATTTTGTGGAAGGGACAGAAGAATTATTGAATTGGAAGGGGTTGTTTGATAACAGTGAAAAATGCAAACCTTTCAGGGTGAACCCGTCATTACCAAATACTTTCTGGTATCCCTTGATTTTTGCATAAATTCTCTGACACCCTCCCAAAACATTGAGCACCATCTATCCTGACCCACTACCTTGCCAAAGCGCCCCGAAAAATAGAAAGGCCATCAATTTCCTTGCCATCAGAAGGTACGAGAGAGGAAAAGGCGGTGACTAGTATGTAGAGAAGAGCGATTCTCTCAACACCGAGCCTAGGCATATCGCCATTTTCTCTAGACCAATGAAAGAGTATATGTGAAATGACAAATGAAAATGAAATAACAGTCAACTACTTACCCACAAAGCTTGACAAAAAAACAAAACGGGAAACAATACTCACAACACCTGAACAACACCTGAACAAATACTGAGAAACTGAGAAACGAAAATATTAACATAAATCTTGTAACAAAACCCAAATCAGCAGAGCTGTAGAAAACTAAAGTTAACACCTAGATTGCAAAACCTTTGATTCAAAAGGTGAAGCTAGAAACATTAAAGTCTGAGCGACGATTGACGGTAGAACCAATGCTATTGTGATTAATTCCAGCTCCATGAGCCATTGACAAGGTTCGGTTCTGTCATAACAATAATTATAATAATTAGAACATTTTTATAGCGCTTGTGCATGCACATAAGAGCTCTAAGCTCTTTGACAAGTAAAAGGGTAAAGCTCTTGAAGAACACAATCATGACAAATATCAAACATACATACGTGTGCAGTGTTAAACATGCATAAGGTATAAATGCAATGATATAAAAAGTATGCATGGCCCAAGGCATGGTTATAAATCATAAAAGTAATGGAGTGAAACGCCTAGAAGGAGCTTTACTTGCGCGTGCATGACCACATATCATGCATGCTGATAATCCCAGTAGGATTAAAGACAGGATCCAACCGGAGGTGATTTATGTTTGTCCCATAACGCAGGGCGTGTCTTAAAAGCAACAAAAAAAAAACCCCAACCCGAAACAAATCTAAATAAAACAAATTCCAACCCCAATAGAACATCATCACAAAATCCACAACCCACAGATCAAAAATAATTTTGTAAAAAACAACATCTTACCCTAGAAAATCCCAAAACAAAACAAAACTACCAGAACATGATATTAATGAAACCAACTCCATTCCTCAAGAAACAAAATCCACTCGCAAAGGGTACAGGAAACATGCGATAGCAACAGCCACAACAACTCCCCGCGCCACAACAACAACAACAACAACAACTACAAGTCAACATTAAAATCGTAACAAGAAAACACATGAAGTAAATCTACAGCAACGTAACACCGCGAAAACAGATTCCACGAAGTTCAAGGCCAATGCTGAGGATCAAACCAAAATCCCTTAGTGTGCCTAGATGGTCGTGTGGCGGGCACTACTGGTAGGTCCTCCTTCTTTCTTTTCAGCCTTTCACAATGTCATATCTTTCATCTTGCTGTTTCCTCTGAAGTAACCCTGAGACTATTTATACGGTGGATGGGGGA
>JAXRKP010001041.1:150000-152500 GCA_037039925.1 Doris montereyensis | reverse complement strand
ATCGTATACATTTCAATTCACACTCATTTTCTGTACATAACATTCATCGACAAGTAGCCAAAATGTATTGCAATCTAATAGTTTAACAAAGACGTTCTATTACATACCGATAGACTTGTAAAACTGACATTTATACGTATCATGACGGCTGACGGGTTTTTTGTTGTTGTTAGTGCGTATATAGGGCCATCTTGTAATTAGCACCGGTGCTTTGTTTTAATTGTGCCACTAGCATAGCCATACCGCCATTTATATTACATTATATTTATATGAGATCCTCCTTATGACATTGAAACCAAATGAGATACACGATTTACTAAAGCTAGACAGGAGAACATCTGGATAGCGAGCGATTTTACTTCTATTGTTCGCCGAACAATGGATTGTCTAACATCAGGATAGCGAACAGTTCCTGAGTTGAAACACGATTACTTTTCTTTTCATGTAATCGATTCTAACTGTCAAACTCAGTTTTGTGTGGAGCTGTTCAAAACAATCTTAGATGTTAGGATGCGGGCGCTGCTGCCCGCGTTGGTGGTTCTCGAGTTAGTTTCTTCACTGGCCCAAAGGATACACGAAAACATCGTATCGTAGTTATGGGCGATTTCAACTACATTTACCTGTAACATAGAAATAAGGACAAAAAATACGACTCGTTATTGCAATGACAGAAATGCTCGCTATTCCAATGTTATGTATTACGCAAGTTCGCTATTCCGATGCGTTGCCAGCTAGACATTTAAACATTCATCACGTACCTACATACTACAAGTACAGGTTAACGTCACACTGTGTTCCGCAAAGCAAATGATCAAAGTTGACGGTAAAGAGATTGGATGAACAGATGGACTTTAGGAAAGACTGGAAGAAAGATTGTCAGAGACTATGACCACTTCACAAACTAATCTGAATCAGCTCGGAAAGATCAAGTTACCATTTTCCAGATTCTGAACACACCACATACAGTTAAACATGCATTTGAACAGAGTAAAACCTGAACATGCCCCAGTGTGCTCTCTTTGTGACCACCTCCATGAAACTGTGACACATCATCTTTTTTGCATGTTCCAAGGTGAAAGACGAGAAATTCTCCAACCCTCAAAAAAGTGATATCTGGAACACCTTGTGTGGAACTCTCCAATAGATGGGAAACACTGGCAAATCTGTCATTAGGCCGAAAAACAGTATATGCTTTAATGCTGTTCAGAACGATAAGAACAACGCCGACACCCACATCAACAACAAAAACAACAACAACAACAACAACAGCAGCAACAACAACAACAACACATGGAACAGTAAAATAAAAAAGTAGCCAAATTTGTGCCACTCAGAGAGGACCGCAATGGCAGTGGACATACAAATCGACTTGAGTTGTCTTTACATTCGTAATAATCCTTATTTAGTTGTGACCTGTCTTTCGTCTCAGAGATTTTTCTTCCGCTATTTCTATAACATAATCAAGCCACCACCATCATCATCATCATCATCATCATCATCATCATCATCATCATCATCATCAAAGCATAGAATAATATACAAAATTGCGACATTGTGTCACAAATGTAAAACAGAAAGAGCTCCAAATTATTTAAATATCCTGATCTCTGGTTATGTTTCCACCTCGCCAACTGAGATCTACAAATCAATGTCTGTTAAGTGTTCCCCAAAGAAAGGCCTGACAAAACTGTCACTGCGTTCTTTTAAATATGCAGGTCCTCACGTCTGGAATGCTCTTCGGCTGTAAATACGATCTATGTTTGACACGTCGGAAGACACCTTTAAATTTTTTTTTTTCAAAACATGCCTCATGCGATGCTTCTTAGAAGAAAAATAATTCTTTTAATTATGTGATTTTAATTCATGTACCATACACCTTTATAAATAATATTATGCTTTCATGTATGTATTTATTTATTTATTAATTTATTCATTTATTAAAAATTTTTAAAAATATATATTTATTTATTTATCTATTTATCTATTATTTTATTTATTATTTATTTATTTATTTATTTATTTATTTATTTATTTATTTATTTATTTTTATTTATTTATTTTGTATATGTACGTCGCTCATGTTTTTTTTACTATGTATGTATAAATGCGCCTAGAGCTGTCGTAAGATGGGAATGTGCGCTATAGAAATGAATATTATTATTATTATTATTATTATTATTATTATTATTATTATTATTATTATTATTATTATTATTATTATTATTATTATTATTATTATTATTATTATTATTATTAAGTTTTCATCTAATCGGACTTTGGTTCCCCTTTCATAATACTTTTCAAACAAATTGTGAATCCCAAAACATTACCGGGTTGTTAAGTTTAGAACGTCCTGCTGTACCAGATCTCAAAATCATCCCAGCTGTCAGTGAATTGTTTAGCTTTATAAGCATGAGGTAATGGCTAAGATTAATAGCAATACGTACCATTGGTGTGATTTTGTGAAATTATCTTTCAATCTGCCTTTGTTCGTAGTACT
>JAXRKP010001041.1:127500-132500 GCA_037039925.1 Doris montereyensis | reverse complement strand
TTGTTATTAGATCGTTAGAGAGAAAACACATGGATACGTTATTAGATTGCTGAAAAGACATATATATTTTGGTAAAGACAGAGAAACATTGATGAATTTTGCTGAAAGGTTGTTAGAGACAGACATATAGATTGATTTTGCTCCAATTAAATGCAATGCTTTTGATATAGCTTTGTTTATGTTTTATCTACGAGTCATTGGTGTAGGGTTAATGACGTCACCACGTACAATTATGAATAGGTTTTATTTGTTTATATTATTACGTTATATTGTCTGATAGATCTTTAGAAAAGTAGATACGTGAATACGTTTTGCTGATAGATCGTTAGAGAGACAGAGACATGGATGTATTTCGCTGTTAATTCGTTAGAGAGACAAAGACATCGGCATATTTGCTGATTATATTGTCACCAAATTTCTTTGTTTTTTGCACATGAAACATTCTATTGTTTTTAATTACCAAAGGTTAACATTGTCGCCTTTCTTGAATTTCAGGTCATGTCCTTCATAAGAACGTTAGCCTTCGTGCTTTGCACATGGAGTGTGGACTCCAACTACCTACCAGATCCAGATGTTATTGCATTCCTTCAAAGTAAGTCATTGTTGTTGTTGTTTTACAACGAAATGCGGTTTCGATCCCCGACTCTGAACGGTTAACAATAAAAGCTTATAATAATATTTAACACGCTGTGCGGTGATAATGAAAAGACATGTGGCACCTGACATAGAGTATCCAGTACTATCTGAGACAAAAATGTTGTGATTGAAATGTCCTGTAGTCATGGTGTGGAACGTTGACCACCCCTGGTTCATGTTAGTCAATCTTACTGTCTAGTCACGAACACAATTTCTTCATGCTTGTAGGCACAAACGTTCACATCCAGGCATACCGTCTCACCAGTAGCTGTCAGTGAAAGATGCCCTGTACGCTATTAAAATGATGTATTTTGGGTGCTATTATTGAACACGTATCTTTGTAATATGTGTATGTATGTATGTATGTATGTATGTATGTATGTATGTATGTATGCATGTATGTATGTATTTATGTATGAATGTGTGTATGTATCTATGTATGTATGTATGTATGTATGTGTGTATGTAGGTATGTTATTTATGTCTGTATGTATATTTGTATGTATGTATGTATGTATGTATGTATGTATGTATGTATGTATGTATTTCATTTGACGGTCTGAGCCTAGAATTTTATGTATGACGGTATGAGCCTAGAATTTCATTTGACGGTTTGAGCCTAGAATTTTTCAGTGTGGTGTGTCTATGTCTGTAGAATTTTCATGAAAGGCGAAATAGACTATGTAAAACGTTGAGAACTATGAATGGCAAGTATGACAAACCCTGCCTTTGACACCATTGTCCAACATGACAATGCATGTACTATGGGTCGATTTAGAGGCAAATTATTCGTCTGGCCATGTAAACATATGTATATATGAAGGTTTTGTATGCATACATATGTAATATCCTGTAACCCACCGACTTAACCAGTGCCACATAAGAAGCCACTTTCTCTCAGAGTCAAATCAGCTGTTCTTTTGAAGATTAAAATTTGTATCTATCGTTCGAATATCATCGTGATGTATATTGTCGTTGGAAAACATTACAGTGGTTTAACAGTATTGCTTCATTAGCCGAATATAAAGTTGACTCCACTCACAGTTGATGAAACAGAGCGTCAACAATCTTACAGAATGATTGAATTTGCCTATCTTGATTATTGAATTACTTTTTCAGTGAGTGTCATTAGTTCAACAGTCAAATTTCTACTTAACAATGCAATGGCCTCCCTTCCCGTCTCAATGACCTCAAGCAGCAAAAAATGACCGTTAACTTAGATCTAATAATATCAGTGTGCATCAACACTGACTGATCTGACAATGGAAATCGAAAGAAAACGCAAAGAAGCAAACTCCGACCATATTATACGATATACAAAAGAAATGATGCAACAATTTCTCCGTTGTAGAATACAGAAGTAGAATTAACGTTAGACAAAAGATTAAAAACAATATCATTCCTTTCATTCTTTTGTCTCGTTGATGTTCTCCATCTCTTGCTCAAAATCGTCTTGCACGATGCCTATTATGCAGTGCTCAAGTTCTAACAATGGTTACTGTTTTTCGGAGTTTTTTTTTTTTTTAGTGTCTCTCTCTGTGTGTCTGTTTCTCTCTCTCTCTCTCTCTCTCTCTCTCTCTCTCTCTCTCTCTCTCTCTCTCTCTCTCTCTTCTCTCTCTCTCTCTCTTCTTCTCAAATCTAATCCTCTCTCCCTGTTTGTCCTCCCCCGCCTACTCCCAGGTAGGTGGATCCACACACACACACTTTCTCATTCGCTCTCTCTCTGTGAGACTCTCTCTCTCTCTCTCTCTCTCTCTCTCTCTCTCTCTCTCTCTCTCTCTCTCTCTCTCTCTCTCTCTCTCTCTCTCTCTTTTCCCTCTCAGATGATAACACAGGAGGTCCCGTGTGTCTCTCTCTCTCTGTCTGTCTCTCTCTCTCTCTGTCTCTCTGTCTGTCTGTCTGTCTGTCTGTCTGTCTGTCTGTCTGTCTGTCTCTCTCTCTCTCTCTCTCTCTCTCTCTCTCTCTCTCTCTCTCTCTCTCTCTCTCTCTCTCTCTCTCTCTCTTCTCTCTCTCTCTCTCTCTCTCTCTCTCTCATCACTCTCTCTCAATTTCACAACATTATTTGTGCACGTAAATGATCCCATGTCTGTCTGTTTACAAAATCTGTGTCTGTCTGTCTGTCTGTCTGTCTGTCTGCCTGTCTCTCTCTCTCTCTCTCTCTCTCTCTCTCTCTCTCTCTGTCTCCCTCTTTCACTCTCTCCTTCTCTCTCTCTCCTTCTCTCTCTCTCTCTCTCTCTCTCTCTCTCTTTCTTTCTTTCTCTCTTTCTCTCTGTTTTCTTTCTTCTCTTCCTCTTTCTTCCTCCCTCTCTCTCTCTCTCTCTCTCTCTCTCTCTCTCTCTCTCTCTCTCTCTCTCTCTCTCTCTCTCTCTCCCTCTCTCTCTCTCTCTCTCTCTCTCTCTCTCTCTCTCTCTCTCTCTCTATCTCTAATTTGTCTATCTTGTCTGTATCTGTCTCTGTCTGTCTCTCTGTCTCGGTCTCAACCCCCTGAGATGTCTGTCTCTCTCTCTCTCTCTCTCTCTCTCTCTCTCTCTCTCTCTCTCTCTCTCTCTGTCTCTCTCTCTCTCTCTCTCTCTCTCTCTCTCTCTCTCTCTCTCTCTCTCTCTCTGTCTTTCTCTCTCTCTCTCTTTCCTCTCGCTTTCTGTGTGTTTCTTCTCTCTGTCTCTTTCACTTTTTGTCTTAGTTTCTCTCTCTCTCTCTCTCTCTCTCTCTCTCTCTCTCTCTCTCTCTCTCTCTCTCTCTCTCTCTCTCTCTCTCTCTCTCTCTCTCTCTCTCTGTGTCTCTGACGTGTTCGGTAACAATGACTGAATAATTAAATCAAATTAAATCAAATCAAGATCAGACTTAACATCAAGTTCGGCCGCAGCCTCATTATTACCGAATGATTTAGAAAGAACATCACGTTAGAACTCTGCATCAAGTTAGAGTTACAGACTTTAGATCTGTCTCTACAGACTTTACAAATTCCCGATGAGTTAGAGCTGCAGACTTTACGTTAGGTTAGAGTCCCTATTTCCTGTTAGAAATGTTTACATCAAGTTATAGCGTTACAGACTTGTCATAATCAAATTACAGTTAGTAGATTTTTCATCATCAAAGGGTTTTTTCGTGGGCAAGAAAATTTACCTTTTTTGCTCAAATCATGGTGACTCCTCTCATGATGGTCTGAGTCTATTTTCTAAAGTCAATGCAAGGCGGATCACCTGCGGCCAGTATTTTGTTAAATTCACATCCAACGTCATCCCGAATTTTAATTTGACGGTCTGACATGAATCATAAAGAAACCAAACAAATTTTTATTTTACGATCTGTCACCTTTCTGACGGTCTGAGCCTAGAATTTTCATTTGGAGAAGAGCCTAGAAAATGAGCCTTCAGAATTCTACAAAACATAAAATAGGCTCTAAATTTCAAAAGAATTTCGATGAGCAGTTGGAAAAAATGGTCCAAACCCTTCTTGTGTTGGTACATTTCATTCTAGCAACTATAACCTAGAATTTTATTTGACTACTTTTTCTTGTCATGTCTCCTAGAATTTCAGTCACCTAGAATTTTCATGATGGTCTGAGCCTAGGAATAATCGTCAAAGAAATGGATGAGCTAGAATTTTCATTTGATCTCTCTCTATATTCTTTGATGGTCTGAAGATCTTCATTTGATGGTCTGAGCTAGAATCTCATCTGAATCGATATAAATATAAATATAAAATCACATTTGATAAAATTATATATCTAGGTCTAGTCTAGGTCTCTACCTTATAACGGTCTGGCCTAGAATTTTCTTTGACGGTCTGAGCTAGATTTCATAATGATCTGATCTATAGATCTATACTTAGATCTAGAAAATATAGATCTAACTCTCCAGATCTAAATCAAGAAATTATATCTGGCATAAAAAAACAGACCACTTCTTTAAATTCCTAATTCTAGATCTTGGAAAACTTGTAGGTTTTCTCGATCTAGTTTAAGCCTCATCTGTCTCTGTTTGAATATCAAAAAATGGGTAGCTAGATCTATTGGAGAAACTGGGTCTACCTTTACATAAAGATAGGTAGGCCTGTAATTTTGCTCTTGCATCCCCCGCCTACATCTCTCACATCATTTTGGACATTCCCGTGTACCACAACAATGTGCACGTAAATGATCTACATAACAATATCTATATCGGACAAATCAAAAATGCACACAACACGAAAAATTAGAAAGAAATAAGAGCTTGCACACAACACTTCGACTTCCTGTTATAAATTAGGAATAGATCTAAGTGAATGAATTTTCATGCACTATTCAAGTCGAATCATAAGTGTCTCTTACGGATCATTCAGAGAGTCACATTGTCGTCATCCCCTGGTGGACATGCCAAAAGGTT